>BLSH010504932.1:672554-684170 GCA_018402905.1 Glandirana rugosa
TTAGTGGTCGGCAGTGACAACTTACCACATACCTTTTATTAACTTATGAATTATGATGTAATATGACGGGCAATGTTTGATCTTTTTTGATCGCCTATAAATCACTTATCTCTTTTGGCAGTATTAAGTATTCAATTATTTTCCATACACCATTCAACAGTGACGGCTGGTGATTTTTATTTGGTGATCCACCCACCGCCACCCCTCAGTCAGGTCACGGACGGCACCCAACACCCCCCCCCCCAGGTCGGTCAGTCAGTAGTCGGGGCCCCGCACTTACCCCATCTTGCAGGCAGCATTCCGGCCGGTGTCTCTTCTCTTTGGCTGCTTCCTCGCTTCCCCTGCATCTCCTCCTCCTCCTCCTCCTGGTGGCCAATCCAATCGGATCTCCTTTCGGGCCATCGGGGTGACAGATCTCACGACTCGCTTCCTGATTGGCCAGGAGGAGAATCAGAGGTTGATTTACTAAAGCTGGAGAGTGCAAAATCTGGTGCAGCTCTGCATAAAAGCCAATCAGCTTCCAGGTTTTATTGTCAAAGCTAAATTGAACAAGCTGAGGTTAGATTCTGATTGGCTACCATGCACAGCTGCACCAGATTTTGCACTCTCCAGCTTTAGTAAATCAACCCCTCAGTGTTACAATAGCAAATATTCATTCGCTATTGTCACACAACTGGGTGGGATTCAGGCGTAGTGCTCTGTGCCCCCAGCCCACCTTTTTTTCAATCCTATTAGAGACTCTGGCTCTAATCACATGCTTCAAAAAAAAAAAAACCCTGATTGGAATTCATGCGTACGGTGCCCTGCATGTAGATTAGGGGGCCGTATGCATGGATAGGGGGGCGGTGCCCTTGCGCCACTAATGGACGGTCCGCCACTGCCATCCAACTAAATGTTGAATTTCTTGCCTATAAGCTGTCTCAATATTATTTCGTATGAGTCCATCTAAAGTTGTGTCATTAGCAGGGCTGCCGTCAGAAATCACCAGGCCCCATACAGCCTACCTGAAAGGCCCCCCACCGAAAACATCAAAAGGATATTTTCACTACACAGCATAGTAGCATCATTGCTATTACTGCTTACAAAGTAAAACATTTTTGCTTATCTTTTTTTACATACGGTACCTTACATTCTGCATTTAAAATGGTTGTCAACCTGTGACAACCACTTTAACCTACAGCTAAGCCTATAATAAGGCCTACCTGTAGGTTCCCTGCATATCTCCCAAACCTGAACGGTTTAGGAGATATGCAGTGTGCTCGCATTGCCAACGTCATTTCGACACATGCGCAGTGAAGAAACAGCAATGTTTCTTCACTGTGATTGTGCCGTGACTGGCAGCTCCCGCGCGCATGCGTGGGAGTGACGTCACGCGACTCCGATCAATCACAGAGCCAGAGTCGCGGCCCTGGAAGGAAGAGGGGCTGAAGATGGATGCTGCCTGCACAGGGGACATTGCTGGACGTCGCAGGCTTTGTTTCAAGGTAAGTGACACATGATGGGCTACTATGAAATGCTACTTTGCAGGGGAATATAGAGGAAGTAAACCCTGCCTCTTTAATGTTTATGCCATGCACATGGGTGTTTGGGCATAGCTCCCAACTGTCCCTGATTTGGAGGGACTGTCCCTCATTGGGAACAATGTCCCTCCGTCCCTCATTGCTCTTCATTTGTCCCTCATTTTGGTCTGATGCAAATTCCTATATATGAAATGCACTATTTATC
The DNA here is from genome assembly GCA_018402905.1 of Glandirana rugosa. Classification (NCBI taxonomy): domain Eukaryota; kingdom Metazoa; phylum Chordata; class Amphibia; order Anura; family Ranidae; genus Glandirana; species Glandirana rugosa. The sequence continues at coordinate 674,280 of BLSH010504932.1, forward strand.
TATCAAAAATTGTTTAACAATGCTAAACCTTTCATCCAAGTTCTAAATTGCTGTATGTGTACTTTTAAAAAGCCAACATAAAGGAATAGTAGTGGTAAGAAAAGCACTTGAGGGTTCACTTAATAATTTTTTTTGTATAATTCTCCTTTAAGGGGCGTGGCAGGGGGTGTGTCCTATGCCTTACATACTTTCGCTAATAGGTGTCACTCATTCCCGTCTCAGAAAGTTGGGAGGTATGGTTTGGGTTCTGTCAGCAGGGCTGCCGATAAGGGGGTACGGGGCCCGGGCACGCAGGGGGCCTGGGCAGCAGGGGGAATCAGATGTGGGCAAGACAGGGAGGATGACCGGTACTTCAGCAATTACAGGAACAAAAAATTGTAAAAAAAAATATTTTAAAAAATGTAAAAAATAATGTAAAATGTGAAAGGCTCAATCACACCGATTCCATGGCCCATAAAGTGTGAATGAGTAGTTTGTGTGGCTGGAGCCGCCTGTCACTCTATGAGAATGCAGCGGCTGTATGAACATGTATGCATGTGCAGGTGTGGATGAGTGGCCCCAAATACACACTGTCTGTGTTTGGGGCCCAATTCACACTGTACAGGCCACAAGACTTTATTTAGACACATAACTTTATTTAAATCAATACAGTTTTATCTTTTCGATTTAGCAGGAATTAGGAATTTTGTAAGTTATGTTATGTTTGTGTCCACTAATAATGATTTTAGTGTATTTTTAGTGAAAATATCCTTTTGATATTTTCGGTGGGGGGGGCTTTTGAGGTAGGTTGTACAGGGCCTCATGTTTCTTATAGCAGCCCTGCTGATGAAACCACTTTAGTTGGATACAAAATAATAATGAGAGAGTTTATAGGCAAGAAATTCCACATTTGGTAAAGGGTGTATGGAAAATAATTTAATACTTAATACTGCCAAAACTAAGGAGATAACAGTGGATTATAAGAGATTAAGAAAGATCAATCATTGCCCATTATAATGAGGTAAGGAGGTGGACACCATACATTTTTGGGATGTGCATTTTACAAGGGAGTTGTCATAGTTTCAAAATACTTGTTTTCTATTGAAAAAGCACAGCAGAGACTATTTTTCCTTGGAAGATTGAAACAGGCTGGATTGCCCTTGGTTCTAATGCTTAGTGTTTTTATTATTATTAAAATAACAAACATTTTATACTTACGTGCTCTGTGCATGGTTATGGGGGCACTCATGTGTGCTCGCTCTCGAGCCCTTCTCTTCCCTTCCATAAGACACACAGAGTGGGGCTCGGCACTGTCCCCTGCACCCTCATTACTGGCTGTAATATACAGCAGCAAAAATATCAAAAGGATATTTTCACTAAAAATACACAAAAATCATTATTTGTGGACAGAAATATAACATACAAAACAATTCTAATTCCTGCTAAATCTAAAAGACTGTATTCAGTCAATAAATAGCATTCTGTGCATAAATGGGGTCTTGGGGCTCATTCACATAGGTGCTATGGCCTGTACAGAGTGAATTCGATTTTTTTTTTTTGTGGCTATTGCTGTGTGCAGTCAAGCTATGTTAAGGTATTGGGATGGAGGTGGTACACCCTTATTGGTGACCCTGGCAGTAGGAGCCTATCTCCTTGTTAGACCAGTAAGTGGAGGAGGGTTGCTGCAGCTAAGACACCGCTGCAGTGGTGACAGTAACCAGGTAAGTGCTCAGGGGCAGGGGGGGGGCCTAGGGCAGGTAGTGGAGTGTTTTTTACCTTTAAGTGACATTAAATACAATTTTTTTTCTTTAACCGGTTCCGGACCGCCAACCGTTGATCGACGGCGACAGTCTGGCTCGATAACGTGAAAGATTGAGCATTGTGGGCGCGCACTGTGTAGCGGGGGAGCCAGGGAGCGGGTAGGACGGACTCGATGTCCGCCGGCTACACGCGATTGCTCCCCTGCAGTGACAGAACGGGGACCGCTAATGTAAACAAGCGGATCCCTGTTCTGTCAGGGGGGAAGGAGCGTGATCGTATGCTACCTGTGTATTGGAGCTGTGATCACTCTACTCTCCCAGTCAGCCCAGCCCCCATACAGTTAAAAACACATCCCAGGGAACACAGTTAACTCCTTGATCACCCCCTAGTGTTAACCCCTTCCCTGCCAGTGACATTTACACAGTAATCAGTGCATTTTCATAGCACTGATCGCTGTATAAATGCCAATGGTCCCAAAAAGTGTCAAATGGTCCGACATGTCTGAAACAATGTCGCAGTCCTGCTAAAAATCGCAGATCGCCGCCATTACAAGTAAAAAATAAAAAATAAATAAAAACCCCATAAATGAATTCTCATCTTTCGTAAACGCGGCAACTTTTGCACAATTTTTTGGATATGTATTTTAGCGAAAAACAGATTTTTTTTTTTTTTTTTTGTAAAATTGTCACTTTTTGTTTGTTTATAGCGCAAAAAATAAAAAACGCACAGGTGATCAAATACCAACAGAAAGCTCTATTTGTGGGGAATAAAGGATGTTAATTTAGTTTGGGTACAACATCGCACAACTGAGCAACTGTCAGTTAAAGCGGCGCAGTGCCAAATCGCAAAAAGTGCTCTGGTCATAAAGGGGGAAATATTTCCGGGGCTGAAGTGGCTAAAATAACAAACATGTCATACTTACCTGCTCTGTGCAGCAGTCCTGATCCGCCTCTTCTCGGGTCCCTCGCCGGTGCTCCTGGCCACTCCCTCCTGTCAATTGCCCCCAGAGCAAGTAGCTTGCACTAGAGGCGCCCGAGCAGGCATGCTCCCGAGCTGCTCCTCTGCATGTCCATTCACACACAGAGCTAAGGCTCAGCCCCGCCCCTCTCAGTCCTCATAGGCTCAATAGCTGTGATTGACAGCAGTGGGAGCCAGTGGCTGCTGCTGCTGTCTCAGCCAATGAGGAGGGAGAGTCAGAGTCCCCGGAGAGCCGATGATCATTGCAGGATTGAAGGGGAGCTGAGGTAAGTATAAGGAGGGTTGCTGCACTCAGAAGATTTTTTACCTTCATGCATAAAATGCATTTATGTAAAACACATTTTGACTTGAGAACCAGTTTATATGCAGAAGTGTGAATGCACCAAAATATTTTTCTTTTAGAGATGGAGGAGGACCAGGATGCTATATGACCTCTGTATAGGTAATTTACCCATTGGCATTATCATCACTCCTCATGCACAAGAGTGTCTGTACAAATATATATAACTGCACTGCAGGTCCTATGAAAGCCTCCACTGCCATTGTGTTTCTGATCAAATACAAATATGAAGATTAAAAGATAATAGGAGTTCCTTATATTTAGAACATCCATGGCAGCTATTTTATCCAATCCAACCAGTGGCTCAGCTGGCCTAAAAGTTCAGCTGTGGCCCAAAATGACCAATAATATTTTTTTTGTGAAAAATTAACCAATGTTTCACCCACTTAAACCTGTACTAACAGAAATATAGAGGCTGCCATCCACCTCCTTGGAAAAAGTAGATTGCGTGGCACTCATGCTCATGCTGATCCTCTGTATTTTCTGAGGCCCTGACCTGGAACATGAATACAACCAGTAAAGTCAGAGGAAAGTCCAACCAGATCTTTCTGTTTCTCTAGTCTGTGCCTCAGAAGTTATTAAAGCCACAGATCGGCATGATAGCTGGGCAACTACATTTTCCAAAGTAGAATGGCAGCTTCCTCTCCGCACAGATTTCCTTTAACAAAGGCTATTCTGGTTATGCTAGACCACTATATGTGTATTACTGTTTCTTTTAATTTGAATGTATCAGGATGCAATTAATAACAAACTGAAACAGAAAGTCTGACAATTCACATTAGAAAAGCTGTGCTGCTTACTTTATGTGGGATTAGGAAAATATATACAGTTAGTGGTTTAATGTTACAGCCAAATGTAGTACAGGTTCAGTGCAGTTCTGAGTTTCAGAATATGCTACACTATGGGGTTGATTTACTAAAGGCAAATGCATACCTCCCAACTTTTTAAGATGGGTAAGGAGGGACACCAATTAGCAAAAGTGTATAGGCATAGGGCACACTCCCTGCCACACCCCCTTAAAGGAGAATTAAAAATAAAAAGGATTAGTTGTTTAAGTCTCTTGCCACTAATGGGCAATGCCCCCAGGGAGCTTCACTTGCCCAGATCACAGTACCCCCAAAGAAGGGAAGGATCATACTCTTCCCCAGAACTATCGCCCAATTTCACTATTGAACATGGATCTGTAACTAAAATCCTTGCCAATCACCTTAAACACCTCCTTCCCAAGATTATTCACCCTGACCAGACGGGCTTCATAGTGGGTCGCAAGGCTAGAGACAACTCTATTAGGATACTTCAGCTCATTCATTGGGCCTGTACACGTGACCATTTACCTCCTTATCTGATCCTTTTCACTGACGCTGAAAAAGCATTTGATTGTGTAGATTGGGACTTCCTTAACGATGTACTGGTAAGGTTGGGGCTTGGCCCACACATGTTGCACTGGATTTCAGTGCTATATGCATCCCCTACTGCACGGGTTGAGGTTGCACAGGTTGAGGTAAATGGTTGCCTATCCCCGGTGCTCTCCATCAGGAATGGCACGAGACAGGGGTGCCCGCTCTCTCCCCTTCTGTTTGCACTGGTCTTGGAACTGCTGCCCCTAAAAATTTGAGCTAATCCGAATATTAGAGGAGTCTCTATGGGTTCTATGGAATACAAGCTGTCCTTTTTCATGTATTGGACCCCCTTGTCTTGTTGCCTAACCTGATGTAAGAACTGTCCGCTTATAGTCAAGTGTCCAATTTTTGGATTAATTATGCTAAATCTGAAATTCTGCTGGTCACCATTCCTCTCTTGTTACTACTTTAAAGGGGGCTTTTCTCTTTGTCTGGGTGCTCCCCTCTATGCAATACTAGGGCATTCAACTTACTGATTGCCTGGATACCCTGTAATTATGCTCCCCTAGTTAAGAAGATTCGCCAAGACCTGCAATCTTTGGATAGGGCTGCACAAATATTAAGAGGACAAAATTGCCATATACCCTTTTTCCTGCAGATGGTACCTGTGCCCCTACCTCTGCACTTCTTTGCAGAGCTCCGCAGACTCTTTACCAAGTTTCTTAACTTAACCGGAGGAATCGCGTTTCCTCAAATTTATGGGTTCCCCTAGAAAAAACTATTGCTGGCCACAATTTGGCATACGCTCTCTAGGTTCCTCCAGAGTATAGAGGTCTCTCTGTCTGGGTGTCCCCATTGACCACTCAGTCCCTGAAAGTTTGGGATATACTTAACGCGTCCCTGGCTTTGGCACCCCCCAACATCGCCGTTGGTGTTGGTGAGAGGTTTCCTCCTGATGCGCACCAGTCCTTTTGTGGACCCTGAGTGAGCGATGGGGATGTCACTTTGTCTCATTTTATGAGGGCCATAGACTAGTCCCACTTGCTACTCTCAATATGGAAGCTTCCCTTTTGATTTCTGGAGGCATCGCCAGCTTGCTGATTTTATTGCATCGCAATGCTATACCTCTCAGATTAGGTCTACACTTACAGACTTTGATAGTATGTGGGCTGCTAAAGACCCCATTCCTCATATGATTTTAATCCTCTATAAATTGCTTGCTGCGGCTATGCCTAACCCTAAACCTTTCTTTGTTAGGGAATGGGAGCATGACCTCCAGTGTGAGTTTATTGATGAGCAACTGCACCACCTTTGCCACTTGATTGACTTGAGTTTTGTGGACTCCAAGACACAGGAGAATAATTCTAAGCTGTTGTCAAGATGGTATCGGGTGCCCTTGCTAAAATCTATCCCTCAACCTCTAATTTATGTTGGAGGGGATGTGGCCAGAGGAGAACGTTTCCCAAATATATGGTGAGATTGTCCACTGCTAATGCCCTTTTGGTCCATGGTCCGTAAGCATGTATCAGATGGTCTCCCCTCTTCACCAAAACACTTTCTGCTTCATGTTCCTGCTATTTCTATTTCTCACTATAAATAAGTGCTCTCCCTCACCTTCTCAATGCTGCAAAATGCCTTATATCAGTCCACAGAAAGAGCCCACCTATCCCAAGCGAGCATGAATAGGTTGAGAAGGCACAGGAGATTATGGAGGCGGAGGAGCACCTATATTTATGGTTTAGCTCCAGTGTCTTCCAGTCTTGATGGAGCTTTGTTGGCCCTTGCAGACCCTGCATTTAAGTGGCTTGTCCAGGCGGACCAGAACCCAGAAGTTAGTGCCCTTGATATTGCTACATCTAATTGGTAATGAACCAGATGTGAACTTTTGTTTTTTGGTATGAGCGGTATACTCTTTCATAGTGTTCTTTGGTTTTATATGTTCTATGTTCATTTTATTTAATTCTAATCTTATTTTTTTTTTTTTTAAGTCTCATGCCTATTGTCATATTGATCTGAGTTTCCATGCAAGCTTCTCTGCCCTTTCTTCGGGGGAGACAGAAAACCTGTGTCCATGTAGATTGAATATCTGGGACAGGATAGGAATTACATATGTTAGGTTGTACTGGTTTTTCTCACTGTTATCATCAATGCTATTTAATGGTCTTGCGACTGGAGATAACTATTATTTCTCTCTGTTTTTGTACTGCTTAAAGATGTTAAAAAAAGATTATACATGGTTTGTAAAATTTACAAAAGCAGCAATTTAGAAATTAGATGAAAGGTTTAGCACTGGGAAACACTTTTTTAAATATAAATTGCGAATTTTATATACAACTATATAGGTCAGACCAAAATGAGGTACAAATGAGGAGGACAGGAGGACACAGGGACTTTGTTTCAAATCAGGGACAGGCCCTCCAAATCAGGGAAAGTTGGGAGCTATGAAAATAGACTGTGCACTTTGCAAGTCCAGTTCCACTAAGGAAGGGCATTTGCTGCAGAGCTTAGCAAATGAGGGGAAGCCCTGCTGACTTCCATCATCCAATCATGTGCAAGCAAAAATTCTGTTTTTTTTGCTGAAATTAGGTATTCTTTGTAAACTGAAGCATCGCCTCATTTACTAAGCTCTGGCTCAAATACCCTTGCAGAGTGCACAGTCTATTTGCCGTTAGTAAATCAACCCCTATGACTCTTAAAGCCACCCCAACAAGAAACCATAGTCTGGTCCTGGGGGATTGTTTCTATAACCCAAATTGAAAGGAATGTTCAGATTTTTTCCAAAAATGTCTTCTTCATAGTTACATTTTACAGAAATGTTCCCATTAATCTCCCATGCACACTATGTCACAAAAAAGTAAAATATATATGCTGTATATCTAATTCTAGCATACTGTTTTTATTGTTTTTTTCCGACTTCAAACCTTTGCATCAATTGCCCGTTAACTGGCCTTACATCAAGGCAATGCATTCATTTTACTTGGGCTGCCAAAACTCACCTCAACACACTGCATGTCACACCTGACCATTTTTTAGCAATGCAATGCACAACAATGCTCTACAGTGCATTGTGCTGTGCTGCAACACAGGTGTGTTACCAACGATGTACAAGGTGCATTACCAAAGCAGATAGAGAGAGGATTGTATGCTGCATCGGCTTCAGGGAGTACAGAGCAACTCCCTTCCTGCTAACACTGTGAGGTGGTCTGTGAGTGCTGCTATTGTAGTTGATCACAGAAGGCTCAGATTAAAAAAAAATAAGTGAACTATTATTTTAGCACATCTGCAGCATGAACGCGGGTTAATTTCACTTGTTCCCTGTAACTGCTTTTTATTTAGGAGTCCCAGAACACCAAGTTACCAACTAAATGAGTTTACACAGTGATATGGATTGACGGTTTTCAGTACAAAAAATTTAAAAAAATTGCAGGTAGGTAAAAAAAAAAAATTGCAGATAGTCTGTGCCCCCTTATATAAATTTACATGCAGAATTTTTAGTTCTACCACAGTGTATCTTTGGGTCAAATAACTCTTTATTCAAAGATTACAAGATACACAGTATAGTAGGATAACAGGCAACATAGAAAGTTATGTGTCACTCTTAGAAAAATAGTACAAAGGAAGAGACATTAGACATGTACAGTACCGTGCAAATGTTTTAGGCTTGTGTGAAAAAATACTGTAAATTAAGAATGCGTTCAGAAATAGAAGTGCTTATAGGTTTTTTAGATTAATTAACAAAATGGAAAGTAAATGAACAGAAGAGAAATGCAAATCAAATCAATATTTGGGGTGACCACCCTTTGCCTTCACAACAGCATCACTTCTTCTAGGTACACTTGCACATAGTTTTTGAAGGAACTCGACAGGTAGGTTTCTCTTGGAGAACTAACCACAGATATTCTGTGGATGTAGGCTGCCTCAAACCCTTCTGTGTCTTTATGTAATATCAGACAGACTCCATGATGTTGAGATCAGGGCTCTGTGGGAGCCAATCACTTCCAGGACACCTTGTTCTTCTTTACACTGGAGATAGTTATTAATGATATTGACTGTATGTTTGGGGTCGTTGTTCTGCTGCAGAATAAATTTGGGTCCAATCACACACCTCCCTAATGGTACATCATTGACCAAATCTCCAAATCCATTTGCCAAAATTCAGCCCCAAACTTGCAAGAAACCTCCACCATGCTTCACTGTTGCCTGCAGACATTCATTATTGTACCGCTCTCCATCCTTTCACCAAACAAACTGCCTCCCACTACAGCCAATTATTTCACAGTTTGACTTCTCAGTCCAGAGCACCTGCTGCCATTTTTCTGCACCAAAGTACCTATGTTTTCATGCATAGGACATGGAAAGAAGGAAAAGTGACTGAACTATGCACAAAAGCATAAGTGGGGTGGCATATGTTGGCATAATAGTGTGCACTGGAGAAATATTATACTATGGTTAAAAGTCATGACTTTAAAAGGTGATCTTGTTCTTCTCTTGAGTACTTGCTGTACTTTAAATTTCAAGTCATTCAACTGCTTTACCCATTTTGTTCCCATAAAGTTCAGTGACCAATGAGGTGCCTCCACCTTTCACCAGATTACTTGCAACATAATGTAAACGCAAAGAAAACTGAATGTATGCACTTGCCTTGGTATGACAGCCATAGCTGTTACTTTTCTTTCTTGAGAATCCTTAAGGAAGGATGATTATTTAAATTGTGCAATGCACAAGAACATACATTAAGATTTTGATTAAATATGTGCAGCAGTAAAAGAGAACTGGCAACTGCACAGTAACATTTGTCATTAGTGAAAATATGAGTGACTAATAGACAATTGATCACCCCCATTAATTACGAATCAAAAGGAATTCCACCAAATTCAAGTAAGATTGATTAAATGTAGATTATCAAAACGTTAGGATCTTTCAAGCCTACCAGACCCCCTGCCAAATTCAACAAATATATTTCAACTTCTTGAGTTGGCTGTAAAATTGTATTTTCTTCTGTCATATTTCCCAATAATAAAGTTTCTTTAGTTTATATGGCTTAGTAATACATGCCCTGAATCCCGTTCAAACACAACTCCCTTCAAGTCGTGTCATTTACACCCAAAATCCTACTGCTCCCTTTGCTGTAAAAGCCCTTACATTAAAATCTAGGTTCTTCTAAAGCCTACTTAAACATCAGATGTTTATTTTCTACAGACCATCTATTCATAGCTAAATGTGTTTGTAACATGTGGGGCAAATTATTTTAATAAACACTTAATCCTCATAAATCTTAAATTTCATTTTTTTTTAAGATTTCACAAGGATCAATGGCTTTAAATGCACCTACATGTTTGCTACCAGCATAACAAATGACTGCAAGTAGGTTAAAATAGCAAATCTGGCTAGATATCATGGTGGCAAGTTTTGTAGAAAACAAACCTAAACAAACATTTTACAGATACAATATATTTTGGGGGGGGGGGGGGTGGTGTCTTTACGATATGGACA
>BLSH010504932.1:684180-722804 GCA_018402905.1 Glandirana rugosa
TGAATCCCGTTCAAACACAACTCCCTTCAAGTCGTGTCATTTACACCCAAAATCCTACTGCTCCCTTTGCTGTAAAAGCCCTTACATTAAAATCTAGGTTCTTCTAAAGCCTACTTAAACATCAGATGTTTATTTTCTACAGACCATCTATTCATAGCTAAATGTGTTTGTAACATGTGGGGCAAATTATTTTAATAAACACTTAATCCTCATAAATCTTAAATTTCATTTTTTTTTAAGATTTCACAAGGATCAATGGCTTTAAATGCACCTACATGTTTGCTACCAGCATAACAAATGACTGCAAGTAGGTTAAAATAGCAAATCTGGCTAGATATCATGGTGGCAAGTTTTGTAGAAAACAAACCTAAACAAACATTTTACAGATACAATATATTTTGGGGGGGGGGGTGTCTTTACGATATGGACAAAATCTGTTTAGTGTGAGGTGTGAGGAATTATAAATTGGACCATCTAATTAAATTGCTTGGGGGCTGTAGAGAAGACTTAAAAATGTGCATGAAGGCACTAATAGGTACTGGACTTTAGTAAGAAACTAAAATTATGGCAGAAAAAAAAAGATCAAGTGGTCCATTGAGTACTCCCCATTTTTTAAACTATTTTTTTTTTGGGGGGGGGGTTACTTTTTTGTCCGAGTATAGGTCTATATGTGCCCCAAGCATGTTTGAGTCCACTTGCTGTTGACTGACTCACAACCTCTGCTGGATGTCTTTTCCAAGCATCAACTACTCTGAGTAAAATAATACATTATAAGATTTGTTTTGAACTTTCCTCCAGTTAGTTTTAGGTCATGTTCCCATGTTCTTGTGGTCTTGTACTTGGCTTCGTAATGAAAATACTGCCCCTTCAACCTTATTCGCCCCCTTGATGTACTTAAAGGTTTCTATCATGCCCCCCCCCCCCCCCATCCCTTCTTTTCTTCAGACAGCAAATATATTGAAGTCTCTCCTGATATATTTTATTCCTCAGAAGTGTTGTGTTTAATTTAATAAAGAAAATTGGAATGACAGGCGTTCTCTAAACTACAGACAAAAAACAGAGAAATCCAAGCTCAACTTACTGACCAGTCTGCCACCAACCGAATTCACCTGTCTAACAGTGCGTTTAAAAGGCAGGGGACTGGTTACACACATTTGCAAGTGTATGCGTAAGCTGCAGGCCCCGTCTGGTCTGGTCCTGTATCTTTAAGGAGGGTTGGGCTCCTCCAGTCACCTGTCCTTCATCTATCCATTTAATTGTATGTGCTTCCACTGTGAAGCCTCTTATATAGAGTTAGGTCTGCAGTATACAGGGAGCCATGTCGGGGCCTGCAGCTTACGCATACACTTGCAAATGTGTGTAACCAATCCCCTGCCTTTTAAACGCTACTGTTAGACAGGTGAATTCGGTTGGTGGCAGACTGGTCAGTAAGTTGAGCTTGGATTTCTCTGTTTTTTGTCTGTACCTGCCTCTCCATAGCTCCTTGCTGCAATGGCCAGTTATAGGTGGGGGACAGTGACCTTGTTTTGTATTGTTCTCTAAACTACACTTGTGCCAGAAAAATATGAAACAATGCACATAACTGAAGACATTTAAATGTACCAGTAGATTTCAAAATAGATAAAAATGGCCACACACACACACATTCGCGCATAACAATGCTTTGGCCTCTAGTGATCAGGCACTGATGTAAGGTTTCCATACATGTATTGAATTTTGGCCAATGATTGCTGATTCAGCTGAAATTGAAGCCATGGGTGCCCCTGTTGGCACCACCCAGCTTGATGAATGTCGATTGTTCCATCAAGTCAAAACAGCACGGTGGAGAATTGTTGAACAAACAGTGACTGCATCCATTCAGATGCATCCAATGTTTGGGTATTCTAACAGTCGCTGATGCCTGACCGCTTGGTGCTGTCAGAATACATTAGCCAGCAGATAGGCAGGTACGCAAGTTTTGTTTAGTGTTGAAGGGGGAACGACTTAGATTTGTTTCCTTTAGATTGCAGGCTGAACAAAAGAAATTTGTAAATGTATGTTCATCTTTATGCACATTTTCTTTCAGGTTTGTAACTTGATAAGTCAGGAAGTAATGATAAGGATAACAGCCAAACAGCTTGAATATTCTAAAAACGAGTTAGCATTAGCAGCCCTATTGTGTCTGTCCTGACAGGTTCCCTTAAAATCAATCTGTTGTTGCATTATGTGTCTGGGATTAAACAGACAGGAAAACTGTAGCATTATGAGGTTGATTTACTAAAGACAAATAGTTGCTCCAAAGCTTAGTAAATGAGAGAAAGCTCTGCTGACTTCCATCATCCAACAGTTTTTTTCTAATTTCTTTTCAGGTGATTGGGTATTGTTTACAAAGTGAAGCTTCATCGGATTTACTAAGCTCTGGAGCAACTACACTTGCAAACTGCAGTCTTTTTATCTTTAGTAATTCAACCCTCTACCCCTCCCCCCATGGCAGTGTCCTCTGACCCCCCACAAAGTGTCCTCTGCCCCTTGAAATCTGTGTCCTCTGCCTCCCCATCCCCAGAAGTGTCCTCTGTCCATTTCTCATCACAATGTCTCCCCCCTCACTGTAGTGTCCTCTATCCCCCCTCCTACCTGACAGCATGTGCACAGCAGAGCGGAGATCAGGAGATGGCATAGTGCTGGGTGGAAGGTGGGGGCGGGAGCTGCCAGAGTTAACATTTAATAACAAGCTAGCAGCTCCTTCCCCTATCCCACCCTCCATCCAGCACTATGCTACCTCCCACTCTTCGCTCTGCAGTGAACGACAGCGGCGGTGGGTGAGGGGAGGCAGAGCCATGGTCAAGATCCACCTGTTGGCTGCCCGCAGACGACTGATTGATCGAAATCCATGGCTTGCCAACCCCCAAAAAAAAATTCTGTTAAAGGAAACCTTTATAAATAAGGCCTCATGCACACAGATGTTTCTGTTCTGTAAAGTCTTCTATTGTAAAATCGCTGGCCATATTCAGCTACTAATGCAAACTGCTTTTCACGGCCACACCTATTAAAAGCCAATCACTTTTGCATTGGCATTTACCTGTGCATACATGTACAGCGCTGAAGTGGTGTGTTTGGGGAAATATCCTGCACGTGCCTGCATGGGTAAGTGATGATGCAGAATGATTCATTTGTATTGGCAGCTGCACTGATGATTATACACTAGAAGACTAAGCAGCAATTTAAACATCTGTGTGCATGAGATCTAAAGCTGGCAATAAAAAGATATTTTTAAAATAAATTGCATTACCTACACAATTGAGAGGGATAAAGGAATTCTACCTTCTAAGACTTGGAGTTCATTTACTAAAATTGGAGAGTGCAAAATCTGGTGCAACTCTGCATAGAAACCAGGCTTCCAGGTTTTTCTGTCAAAGCTTAATTGAGCAAGCTGAAGTTAGAAGCTGATTGGCTACCCTGCACAGTTGCACCAGATATTGCACTCTCCAGTTTTAGTAAATCAACCCCATTGTATTCTGACAGCAGGGACTCCAACAAGCCTGTTGAACACAAGTCAATCATTAGTTCGACTTTCGTCAAGCATGAGTGCCCACACAAGGGTCGAAATTCAGCTAGTCCCTGCTAAACCAGGCGAACTTCGATCCATCTATTACCAGCTTAAGGAGTTGACAGTGCTAACCTTCTTCTGAAAATATAGCCACCTTTCTCTGATTTCAATAGTTCCTGAGTCTCTGGCACCAACAAAGCAGCTGAAGTTTGAATTCTTGACCTGAACACTGGCTCTAGGTCAGTGGCTCAAAAGTAAGGTGGACCAGCACAATGGCCAGAAAACCAGCATTTTCAGAGGGTAAGGTCAGTAATGGAATTTTTTTTTTTTATTAAAACAAGATAGAACCTCTGAAAGCAATGATTGTGTTTAAATAAAGCAGGTGAAGCTTAGTCTTTGAAAAAGGACACTTTGCCTCTAAAAAATGTCCGTGTGACTAGGTGATGTATACCTTATCTGTCAGACTTGGAAGCAGAGCTAGCAAACAATGGACATATCATAACAAATATTCTAGCTACCTAATGGAGTTTGCCTGAAGCACACAATTACTTTCTTCTAAACTCATCCACACAGCTGTTCAAACATGCCAAGACATAAAGTTGTATCTTCTTAGATTTCAACAGGAAGATGCAGGAGTGTGTGTCTCAATTTAATCTTTTGTCATGACTGTAGCAGCAGACATCGAGAGGAATCCCACAGTGATGCAGAGCTCTGCTTTCTGTCTGAACATTGTATATTTTTATGTTCAGGTCATAGGGTGATCTCAAGCCAAAGCCCTTGGACTGAACATTTTTCCAGCAGAACAATACAATTTTGGACAAAGGTTTTCATAAATATTCCACTGTATACTTTTGTAATGTTATGGGCGGCAGCACAGTGGATTTGTGGTTAGTGCTTCTACCTTGCAGCACTGTGGTGCCCAGTTAGAATCTTGCCGGGACAATGTCTGCATGGGGTTGGCATGTTTTCTCTGTGCTTGTGAGGGTTTACTCCGATTTCCTTTCATGCTCCAAAGACATGCTATTGGTTAATTGGCTTCTGTCCTAACTGGCCCTAGAATTTGTATATTAAAAAGGGACTTTAGATTGTAAGCTCCTTGAACAGTGGTCTCCAAATTGCATACTAGATGCAGCCCTTTGCTTGCCTTTATCCAGCCCAGACACTGTTCCTCCCACTGATATGAGACAATACTCCTCGCACTGAGGAAAAGTCACTATTGTTCCACTGACACAAACAATGAAACACCATTCCTTGCACTGACACTAACAATGAGACACCATTCCTTCCACTGACACCAACAGCAGGGCACTATTCCTCAAACTGATGCAAATGATGTGGCACTATTCCTTCCCGAAAACCAACCATTGGGGCATTATTATGCCCATTCACACGACTAGTGAAGCACTATTGCTCCTCCTATTCACCACAGACACTATGTAATCTTTTAAACCCCAATACGCACTATTCATTTTTTCTGTTCAACCCAGAAATATCTGTCAGGTTGGAGCTGCTGTAGTCACTATGAAAGTAAGCACAGTGATCTACCCCGCTGAGCTGTTGTGATCTTACAGGGGAACCCTTTAGACCAGGGGTCCTCAAACTATGGCCCTCCAGTTGTTCAGGAACTGCAATTCCCATCATGCCTAGTCATGTCTGTGAATGTCAGAGTTTTACAATGCCTCATGGCATGTGTAGTTCCGCAACAGCTGGAGGGCCATAGTTTGAGGATCCCTGCTTTAGATGTACAGTCTGAAGGCCAACATTCGGCCCGTGTGTATGTCGGCTTCAGATGGACAGCCCGACATACCCACGGGCCGAATGTTGGCCTTTTTTTTTTTTAAACCGGCAAATTTCTCCCGACATTCAGCCTGTCTGTACCCAGCTTTACTCTCACTGACCACCAAGCTTGAGCCACTATACACTCACACTGACACTGGTGTATTTTCTACTACCAGGGGGCAAACTCCAGCCCCCCTAAAGTCTGATGATCAGTAAACTGGACCTTTTTTCAAAAAGCTTGGAGACCCCCTGCTTGAGGGTATGGACTGATATGAATGTACCATATGTAAAGCACTATGTAAACTGTTAGTACTATATAAATATCATTAATAAATATGCAACATGCATGCATGGTACCAGACTGTGACTCAAAGGCAATTCTGGTAAATGGCACACACCTGCAAAATACTGTGCATGCAGCAATATAGTAAAAATGCCTATATAATTTTTTTCACCACTGTTGATTTAAGGCTAAACCTGGATTGCACATACAGAGAAAGTCTACATGAGCTAAACCTAGTTCATGAATACTCTAAAACCATACCAGCACATTTGGAAAATGCCAGCTCATTCAGAATGCATATATGAGCCTGAAGTCACGCAAAATTCATAAAACGTATAAAGGGGCAATACAGTGATACATACTTGATATACCTGGAACAACTGCTGGTAATTTAATTCTAGAGTATGGAGCATCTATATCACTAGAAGACACAATATTGATATAGGCATACCTACGAACTCTCCAGATCTGGCCCAGAGATTTCAGATATTCAGCTTGCCTGCTGGGTCTCCTTGCTGCTAGGAGATGCCTCCTGCTTCACAGTTATTAGCTGACAGTAGTGACACTGCTGTCTGATAATAAAAGGAGTGGCAAAAGGAGTTTACAATTAATTTATGTATAGGCAAGAGGTGTGTACAATTCATTTCTGCTTGGACTTACAAGTGTGAAGTTACATTTTTTATGGGCAGAAGGAGTATGCAATTCATTTATGTATAAGCAAGAGAAGTGTGCAATTTATTTCTAGCTGGGGAGAAGGAGTATACATTCCATTTATACTTGAAGAAGGGGAGCTGTACAATTAATTTATGTCTGACACCACCAACAGGACATTTGTTCCTCCTACTGATACCACCAAAGCAAGGGCATTTTTTCCTCCATCAATGATAACCCCATATTTCACCAGGAGACAATATATGCACAGCCATTACACTTTTAAGTTCACTACAGCACCCAAAGCAGGCTGCAAACATTGCCACTATATCAGCACTGTGCACAACTCAAGTATTCTTTCCTGTTCCTGCAATATGCACTGCTGTAAATCCAGCCCAATGATCCACCCCCATTCTCAATCCCACTGACTTCCAAAAGGTTCCCAGGTGTAGAAATAGACAGGGCCACTAATAGTGGGGACACTGCCAGCCTTCCCATACTGGGAGGGCCTGAGTTCAGCCAGGAACCAGGATAAGTCTGATTGGTAAGGGATGTCATTTGTCAGACTTGTGCTGGCCCCGCCCCTTGCATTTTGCCTGGAAGGGCTTGGGATGTAGGCTGCAAGGAGCCTTACCATGATTTCTAATGATGGCTCTAGATATAGAGGCCAGCAAAGAAACCTTTGCACAAATCAGGAGACCAGGAATCTGAAACAATCAGAAGTGCGTAGGATGTGAAGATTCAGCTGGAGGCTGTGGCACTTCAATAAAGCAAAGTTTGGACTAGCTGTCCACTGGACAGCTAAGTATGGAGAGTCTTGTACTGCAGGTTGCTTTTTCAGAATTTGTTTTCAAGTAATAGAATCCCCTTAAAGCCACTCTAACCTCTCCCACCTTTATATTGATCAGCCAGGCCATCCATCACATATCCCAGTGACGTCCCAGGAGCAATAGGGAGGCAGAAAGGTGAGAGCAGGCAGCTTTTACTGGAAATGGTAAGATTTGCTAATAATTTTATCTTCACGTATCTCTGGTTCATTCTGACGTGTGTTTTTCACTTAAAGTAACCTCTGCTTATGTTTTTCTATAAATTCTTTATTTAAATGCATTTATCAACAATGTACATTAGATCATGGTCCAGGTGGTGGTAGTTACAGAAGTATATATGATATTACATAATGTATTAAAAATATGACAGAAGCATTCATATAACATTGTAAATATGAACTGAGATATACAGCAAATAACACCTGCATTGAATTGAATTGTAATTGTACTGTCTGCCCTTGTATTGTAAAGCACTTCACAAAATGTTAGCGCTATATAAATCCCGTATAATAAAAATATAATAATAGCAATGGTGAGAACATAGGAATCCCTAAAATAACTAATCATTGAAAAACAACAAAGAATACCCTTAGGGTGGGACATTTAAGGCACAAATATCAAATTATGTAAAAGGTAATAGTTTATTTAACAAATCTTAAAATACATTACACGAATGAAGAAAAGCATGGAATGAGTAAAATTGCACTGGAAAATTTGTATACAACAACTGAGTCGATGATGTCCTCAACCCAATGCGTTTCGGAGTTTGTATTTGTCTCCTTCATTAGAGTATAAGAGAGGAATCATACATAAACATTCCAGTGTGCATATACATCTTAATTCCATGCCAGGGTCATCTGAACACCGGTCAGTTTAGGTTATGCACACCTCCAATAGCGTGTGCATTTGGACTATAATAATAGGTCCCATCTATACACATTAGGACGATTTCAGGCATATTTTAAGCTGAACATTTAAGAGACAGAAAAAAAACCTTCTGGTTCTCCTAAACTAGTGTAAACTTTGTACAAAAAAAGTTTTATATGAGCGTTTTTTTTCTGCGTACTGGAGTTTTTTAAGCCCAGTGTGCATGGAGCTTAACTTTTTTCTCTCCCTCTGTCCCTCTGATCCCGGAGGCTGTATATTTTTTTCATCTCATCTTCATTTTTATTTATTATCTTTTAGATTTAGCAGGGATTCTGTGAGTTATGTTGTATTTGTGTCTGCTAATAGTATTGTATTTTTAGCGAAATACAGGTACTGGTCATATAATTCGAATATCATCAAAAAGTTGATTTATTTCACTAATTCCATTCAAAAGGTGAAACTTGTATATTATATTCATTCATATTACACAAACTGATATATTTCAAATGTTTATTTCTTTTAATTTTGATGATTATGACTGACGACTAAGGAAAATCCCAAATTCAGTATCTCAGAAAATTTGAATATTGTGAAAAGGTTCAATATTGAAGACATCTGGTGCCACACTCTGATCAGCTAACTCAAAACACCTGCAAAGGCCTTTAAATGGTCTCTCAGTCTTGTTCTGTAGGCTACACAATCATGGGGAAGACTGCTGACTTGACAGTTGTCCAAAAGACAACCACTGACACCTTGCACAAGGAGGGGAAGACACAAAAGGTCATTGCAAAAGAGGCTGGCTGTTCACAGAGCTCTGTGTCCAAGCACATTAATAGAGAGGTGAAGGGAAGGAAAAGATGTGGTAGAAAAAAGTGTACAAGCAATAGGGATAACCGCACCCTGGAAAGGATTGTGAAACAAAACCCATTCAAAAATGTGGGGGAGATTCACAAAGAGTGGACTGCAGCTGGAGTCAGTGCTTCAAGAACCACTACACACAGACGTATGCAAGCATGGGTTTCAGCTGTCGCATTCCTTGTGTGAAGCCACTCTTGAACCACAGACAGCATCAGAAGCGTCTCTTGCCTGGGCTAAAGACAAAAAGGACTGGACTGCTGCTGAGTGGTCCAAAGTTATGTTCTCTGATGAAAGTAAATTTAGCATTTCCTTTGGAAATCAGGGTCCCAGAGTCTGGAAAGAGGAGAGGCACACAATCCACGTTGCTTGAGGTCCAGTGTAAAGTTTCCACAGTCAGTGATGGTTTTAGGTGCCATGTCATCTGCTGGTGTTGGTCCACTGTGTTTTCTGAGGTCCAAGGTCAGCGCAGCCATATACCAGGAAGTTTTAGAGCACTTCATGCTTCCTGCTGCTGACCAACTTTGGAGATGCAGATTTCATTTTCCAACAGGACTTGGCACCTACACACAGTGCCAAAGCTACCAGTACCCGGTTTAAGGAACATGGTATCCCTGTTCTTGGCCAGCAAACTCACCTGACCTTAACCCCATAGAAAATCTATGGGGTATTGTGAAGAGGAAGATGCGATATGCCAGACCCAACAATGCAGAAGAGCTGCAGGCCACTATCAGAGCAACCTGGGCTCTCATAACACCTGAGCAGTGCCAGAGACTGATCGACTCCATGCCACGCCAGATTGCTGCAGTAATTCAGGCAAAAGGAGACCCAACTAAGTATTGAGTGCTGTACATGCTCATACTTTTCATGTTCATACTTTTCATTTGGCCAAGATTTCTAAAAATCCTTTCTTTGTATTGGTCTTAAGTAATATTCTTATTTTCTGAGATACTGAATTTGGGATTTTCCTTAGTTTTCAGTTATAATCATCAAAATTAAAATAAATAAACATTTAAAATATATCAGTTTGTGTGTGATGAATGAATATAATATACAAGTTTCACTTTTTGAATGGAATTAGTGAAATAAATCAACTTTTTGATGATATTCTAATTATATGACCAGCACCTGTATATATTTAATACTTTCTTGGGCGGGGGCCCTGTCAAATAGTCTGTACGGGGCCCCGCGATTTCTATCAGCAGCCCTGCATAGAGCAGTGCTCATGACCACATCTAATGCGCACTGCTCCTTCCAAACAGAGGTGAGGGAAGAAAAGGACAGGTTTGGGAGCTCACAGAGGATGTTACAAAGAGGCACAAAATCACAGCAATAAAACAATTTAATGAAAAATGGATTATAGGGACACTAAGCAGTGGATGAGTATGGATTATATTTGGAAAATAAGGCTATCATTTAGTGCCATTTTAATAACGTTTTTTCAGTGTTTGCTGAATTTAGTATATTCCATTTTAATAATACCACAACATAAAAAATAATGCATCGTCCACTATAATACGAAGACGCCCTTTCTTGAAAAAAAAATGTGACAAAATCCTAACACTCTGCCAGCATTCCAACCTAATAAATTCTTATGCTTTTGGCTGCAAACCTAGACCTTAACCCCTACCACATCGGCCTATATGCTGCTCTGTTCCCACTTATTTACTCCTTTAAACATACATTACACTACACTATTGGGCACTGAGCTAAAGTGAATTTCCATGTTGCTTCTTCACAGTTTCAGAGAGCTGTTCTGGGGCCTGTTTTTGGCATTTACCTATCCGGAGGTTTAGACGGTCGATCCACTTGGCATGTGATATGGAGGATAAAATCCTGAGAAAGACACTTGCTGGTAACACCTCCTCTGCCATGCTTGACTCTGCGAGTTTCACAAACCCAGATCTTGCTGTACTTTACAAAGAATATCAAGCCAATAAAAAGGTTAACCTTCTAAAGCTACATTATCTATACAAGATTGGCTCATGAATAATCATGAAAAGACCCTAAACTCCAAAACAACTGACTATCCTGATTTATTTCTAGCAGGCAATACGCCAGCTTTACTACAACACATGAGATTACGTTTGTAAAACAAAGTAAAAAGACATCCTAAGAACCACGTATGTCAACTTTTACTTTTTTCTATAGATTTCTGGTGCGAGCAGCCACAATGGCTACACAGAGTGAATGTCTTGCCAAGAGAGATGGTCTGGTGCACCTGATAAAACGTTTTATGGTATAGGAATAAGAACAGATGCTGAGAAACTCTGAATTCTCAATTTCACATGATTATGGGGAGACTATATGAGTATGTAGGAGTCTGAGGGCTGCAAAAACATTTTTCATAGATTTTAATATAGAAGCATAATCAAAAAATGCTACCAGTACTGAATAGGAATTAATATTTAATGTAAGGCATTATAATAAATGGAAATACGTGTTTGCATTTAAGGCTGCATCAAACTTAAATTAACATTTAGGTACTGGGCATTGGTTAAAACACACAAATTGCATATATCCTTAAAAAGGGAAGTATGGAATTAGCTTTTTTTTTGGAATCATACTTACCTAGCTGAATGCAGCATCGGTCGGATGCTGCATCTGTCCCCCACCGGCTCTAAGACTGAGAACTGAGCGTTCAAGCATCGCTTATCATCCAGTTCTCACAGCTCCGTGAGCAAAGTGCTGGTGACTGCCAGTCACCGCTCTCTGCTCTGCCCCCCCCCCCCCCCACGTTCACTGGATTGCTGGGCTGTGGAGGGGGTGGGAGCAGCTGGCTCAGGCTCCAGGCACTTGGGGGGATCTCGACCATATAGCTGTGATTCTTCCCATGTCTGGACCAGCTCTGTGATTATTATTATTATTCGGGATTTATATATATAGCGCCAATAGTTTACGCAGTGATTTACAATATAAAAGGGGGACAATACAGGTACAGCAGAAGAGGATTAAGAGGGCCCTGCTCAGAAGAGCTTACAATCTTATGGGGGGGGGGGGGAGCAGGTGGTACAAAAAGTTCTAATTGTGGGGAGTGAGCTGATGGAAGTGGTAAAAGATTAATTGGAGATGTGATAAGCTTCCCTGAAGAGATGCATTTTCAGGGATCGCCTGAAGGCACCTAGAGTAGGAGATACCCGGACAGGTTGAGGTAGAGAGTTCCAGAGGATGGGAAAGGCTCTGGAGAAATCCTGGAGATCAGCCGTGAGGTCACCCACTGTCTGCTGAAAACGGGTCACAGGAGTGCGGAACACACTGCACTGCTGTGAGTTCCACCCTGCAATGAGCTACAGTTTTTACATTTTAATTGCAGGATACAACTAAACATACAGATAACTACATACAGTATATATACATATATTGCCTAAATATATACCCGTTTATATCTCTTTATCATTCCATACAGTCTATACAATGTGCAACATAGTTATAGCAAATGTTAGACTGGCATTTCCTTTTCCACTTTTAAATCCACTGCCCTGGGTGGACATAAGAACCCCTCGTTCTGCCCGGAGGAGTAGTTATTAAAGTGGTTCCAGTTATGATATACCTAATTTGGGCACAGATGAATAGTGAAGATACACACCAACTTCAAAGTATGCATACGTGGCTGACTGCATCTCCAGGTTACAATATTCTCCACATGAATAATGTACCAGTTTACAATACTGGCAAATAAAACCTTTGGTTTCAAGCTTCATGTCCTATATGGGCACCACATAATATTGTCTGCAATCTATAGGAGCAAGAGTTAACCGTTCACGTGATTTGGCTATTGTTGCAGAAGCTGCTAACCCCAAGACCTTTCTTTCCAATAGAACAGCAGATTCTGTTTACATTTCGTGCTCATCTTAGCTAATCAACTTCCCCTGAGGAAGAGGCGACAAGTTAAAAAAAACACACATCTCTTAATTTTTTTTTCATTTCTCTTTTTTTCTATTAAAAGGATTGTGAAGACAGTGTGCTAAAAGCACAGGTGATTTGGAGATGAAGACATACAATCTAGACAGTGCCAGAGGACATGAATCTTCAATTAAAAGACATTTTTTTTTTTTGCATTTTCATGCTTAAACTAGAACATTGTGGCATATTTATATCATGAAAATAGTGCATGTATATATTCATTTTAAACATCTCAAAGAGAGGAAAACAAAGCACACAATCCCACAGTCAGAAAACAAAAGGTGGGCCAACTCAATATTGAACCCTATGGACTAAAACTAAGATGCCATTAAAGTTCATGTGCGTGTAAAGGCAGGTGTCCCAATACTTTGGCAACATAATGTATATTATACCGTGTGATGAAGAGGATGTTGATATTGTCCAGTCTGATTAAAACGTTGGGTGGGCGAGGGTTGGTTTTGAAAGTACACTTAACCTTTTTGAGTCATTTGTAATGGCAAGGGTTGGGAGTACTGATATTGTACAATGTGATGAAAACACTGATATTGTACATATTGAAAAGGAAGGGGGGGGTACTAATGTTGATAGTGTGATGCATAGGGTGGGGGTACTGACGTTGTATATATTGATTAGGAAGGTTGATAAAGTATAAATCTGATTGATAGGATGAGTGCACTGATACAGCGTGATGGGTAGGATGGGGCCACTCATATTTTTACAGTATGATGAGGAAGATGAAGACATTGATATTGAGTAGAAGGCGGTTATAAAAATACATTAGATCCTTTCTGAGACATTTCTTTTTCACAGTTTTATGGCCGAAAAAATGGTGCATATGTTTGAAAGATAGATCATATGATATTAGGCTTCTCAGTAGGATTTCTAATTATCACTTTTTCTTATTCTGAGGCTGTAGTCCAATAATGTACCTATGCTAACTGCCAATTTGATTTATGGACTATTTTAACCACATGCATTGTCCTCAACAAATTATGACTTCAACTGCTGCTCTCGCTAGTTCAAATAAATTAAATGACATCATGTCTAACAAGAAACTAAATAGTAGCATTACTGATACTCATGATGTTTTTCTTAGAACGTGGAGCTCCTGGCAGCAAATTCAGGGTCACACTCTGCCCTCATTGTCTGTGTTAGTCTTTCATAGAGTCTTAAATATATTAAGACTGACTTTTGCTAATCCTTACCTTTCTCTTAATGCTCTCCACAAACTGAATCTGTACTAGGAATCTGAAAGATTATACTTCTTAAAGTATCCTTAAAGAATTACTCTACAACAAGCTTTTTATATTTTCTAAATCCCTAACCCAGAATTGGAATGCAGATTAGGATTTATCATACCATTGGTTTTATTCTTGCTTGCAGTCAGTGACTGCAGTTGACATTAAACAATCAGCATGACAGCCTGAAAACTAAATAAAACATTACAGGATGGTCAAGAGTAACAGCCCACGTATTCCTTTAAGTACCCTAGCAATGAAGACAGCAGAAGATGTTGCTTTATTTGTTAAAATAACCTTATACATTATTCATTAAGTAGTATAATGCACCATGGAAGTCTAATAATCTGGTTTGCTCTTGAAATACCCACTTCTATGGCTAACAACACCTGAAATGATTTTACGTGTAATATTGCAACACCAAAGTATATTCATGCACTTTGCTGTTGTAGAACAGAAACTAAATTATAGCAGCTAATTTAAATTCACTAGGGGATGTATTTTGTCAGACTGTCCTGTAAAACTTTCTGTGCAAATAGGGACAAAATTGAATGTTATTAGTCTATTTTCTCCAGGTTGAATATTATTATTCATACAGACTAGAGTGAACCAGGAAAATACCACATTATTGCCACTAGATGGAGCTGATGAACATAGCAAATAAATATTTGCACAGAATAAATGTACATACAATTTCACAGAAAAAAGACAGAGAACATTGAGTACTGTCCGTGATACTTTTTTTATTTGCACTAACATACAATTTTTCAGGACAAGCTCTCAGGGTATGTCCGCTTCTTCAAGGTTGAGTACTGCTTGGACCTTGAAGAAGGGGACATACCCCGAAAGCTTGTCTTGAAAAATTGTATGTTAGTGCAAATAAAAAAGTATCACGGACAGTACTCAATTTTCTCTGTCGCAATTGCACTAATACGGCTAAAATCACTTCAAGCACAGAAGAAAGACAAAGACCAGTTGGTTTTGAAGCACTGGGGAACACAGTATTACTTTGAACCCGGAGGAGTTCATATATCAGCCTCAAATGCTGGTGGAATGACATTTGATATTGAATTTCCAGCACTGCACACTTGTCATGGCAAGAACAAAGAGCAAACAAGAACAAAGACAATGGCCAGTTGGTTTTGGTTTTGGGGCACTGGAGAACACAGCCTAAAATCTAATAACAGAACTCTTTAAACTCGAATGAATTCTTATATGTGCTGCATATGTTAGTGACAAGATATTGAGGATTGAATTTCCAGTATTGCACAACTGTCATGGTAAGAACTAGGACAATGGCACTGGAGAACACAGCCTAAAATCTAACATCAGGACCCTTTAAACCCTGATGAGTACACATAGTATATCTATCCCATATGCTGGTGGCAAGACCTTCAGTACTGAATTTCCAGCACTTCACACTTGATATGGCAAGAACACGGACTATTGGCCAGTTGGTTTTGAAGCACTGGAGAACACAGGCTAAAATTTCCCATCAGGACACTTTAAACTCTGACCCAAACTGCAAAAAACTTGTCACACCTCCTCAAATTTGATGGAATCTATAACTCTAGGAAAGTTCCAGTTATAATCTACTAAGGAATGTACAAAGTTGGGACACCAAACCAAACTTTTTATGGTAGATAGATTAGAGTAGGGTTAGTATGCGTGTCATGTTTTTATTGCTGTGTCCCCTTTGGGGAGATATCCCTTCACATCTTGTATGGTCACCAAGACTCGAAATTACAGGAAATCCGTCCAATGGGTACACACACTTGGTTTGAATATTATTGCTGTGTGCACCCCTGATGGAAGGATGTCCCCTAAACTCTTGTGTGGTCATTCAGAAAGGGAGAAAACATCTCTATAACTAAGTGTGCAGTCAGCAATGCAATTGCAACAGAATTTCCAACCTTTTCAGATTCCATCCTAAACAAAGAAACGTTTGTTGGTGTTCAGGCTACAAAGCAATTTTGCCTAAAGAGTAATAGAGTTAGTGCATACAAGCAAGCGAGACTAGGTACAAACAGTTCTAAAATACATGTATAATGATGACTATATATCTAGAGTGGCAGACCTCACAGTAGGTGGGTGACTGCATGAATTTGGTAGAAAGTGTAATACGGTATCTGAGAAATCTAGACAAAGCAGTCTTGTGCCAATTCTGAGTCGAGTAGTTATGCCTTGGATCGAGAACTCAGAATAAACCCTAGTATGTTTGTGAATAGAAAAACAACTTTAAAAGTATAATTATGGTATTTCTGGGTATACTTGGATAAACTGTACAGGTTAAGATAGATTTCAGAACAGGACAAGCAGTACTCTGTTGTACAGCGTTTGGATTTATCTTTCCCAGACAAGTTTAATTAGAGAAGCGAGCAGAGAACCTGTTATGTTTCTGCACCCTTTGAAATGGCATTTCCTAATATCTCAAACTTGCAAAACAGAGATAAGTTATGATTTACACAGCTGCTGTCCTTAAAGTCTCCTGTGAAGCCAGGCCCAGGAACACACTATTTGTGTTTTTGTGACCAACTTCGAAGGATTTATGTTCAGTTGAGTTGAGCCCTTTTCCCAAGTATTTCCTCCATGGCACAGCTTCACAGTACAGGAAAAGGGCCGTCACGAAATAGGGAGGCCAGTAACTTGTGCTGTGTTTGGTTTGATACCGAAGTATTAATCTGTTATCAGACTGTCAGCAGCTATATGTACTTGCAAATAGAAACCATTTACCCAATTTTCAACTGCATTGTTTTAGAACAGATATTAAAGTATATGTAAACCCAATATCTAAAATCTCACATAAGCTTTCATGTTTGTCGTCTCAAAGGTAATTTTCAATATCTTTCAAGCACCAGCTTTACACATTTTACAGCTTTACACAAAACTATTTACAATGCAAGTAATTATTAAGTATTTTAAGCAAACACTGGGCCTACTGTGAATGATAAAAAATTATTTGATGAGCTGTCCACAGTGCTGATCCTATGTTGCTATGGGATTAGCGCTGTAAAGGTTAAGGCCTCATGCACACAGGACTGCAGATAATACTGGGGTACAGTTAAGTGGTTCTGTAGCTTACACATGTATTTGCAAATGTGTGCAAACCAATCCCCTATTTTTAATGCATATTGTTAAACAGGATAATTTGGTTGCTTGCAGGCTGGTTGGTAAGTTGAGCTGGGAATAGTCTTTGGTTTTGTTTGACATGCGTTGCCCTTCCATGTGCCCCTTTTCTGCAAAGGCCAGTTAGAGGTAAGGCGGTGGCCATTTGTTTGTACTGTTAGAATGCTGGTGAGGGGATGCACAGGACACCTTTGCTGCCAATGTGCTATATGCTGGGTGTCCAGTACGCCCCTGTGCCTTTAAGGAGGGATGGGCTCCCTCCAGGCTCACCTGCCCTCTGGCTATACATTATAATGCATGTGCTTCTACTATGGAGGCTCTAAAAAGTTACAGTTGGGACTGCAGATAATATTGGTGTGCTGTGAAGGGGCTCTGCAGCTTACACATTTATTTGCAAATGTGTGCAAACTAATCCCCTGTTTTTAACGCATACTGTTAGACGGGATAATTAATTTGCTTGCAGGGTGGTCGGTAAGTTGAGCTGGGAATAGTCTTTGGTTTTGTTTGACATGCGTTGCCTTTCCATGTGCACCTTGCTGCAAAGGCCAGTTAGAGGTGAGGCAGTGGCCATTTGTTTGTACTGTTGAAATACTGGTGCAGGGATGCACGGGACACCTTTGCTGCCATTGTGCTATATGCTGGAAGTCCAGTGCACCCCTGTGCCTTAAAGGAGGGGTGGGCTCCCTCCAGGCTCACCTGCCCTCTGCCTATCCATTATAATGCATGTGCTTCCACTGTGGAGGCTCTGAAAATTTAGAGTTGGAACTGCAGATAATACTGGGGTGCCGTGAAGTGGTTCTGCAGCTTACGCATGTACAGTATTTGCAAATGTGTGCAAACTAAACCCCTGTTTTCATGCATACTGTTAGACAGGACAATTCAGTAGGTTGCAGGCTGGTCGGTAGGTTGAGTTGGGAATTTTCTTTGGTTCGGTTTGACTCATACACACAGGCGCCTGAGACCATATTATGTCAAAATTTGAGCATATTTTCCCCACCAGGTGCCACAGGTGCTGCATACAACTGCCCACACTAATCAATAGTTGTACAAGGTTATGAGCAGGCACTTGCACAACCATGTGCATGTGTATGGGTGTACACCCTAGTTGAAGACTGCTCTTAGGGTTGTACGCCTGTATACATGCATATTTTTATTCAAGTACTGCAATTTATGACTATAAGGGGCTGTATGCAGCACTTGTGGCTCCCGAGCAGTGAAATACACCTGAATCGTATGTCATTATGGCCCCAGGGGTCTGTGTGCATGAGGCCTAAAGTATATGCCTGGGCAAAATTACAAAAAATATAGTTACCACATCTCTGCAATACATGAACATTCTCCCATGTGTTATCCCTTTAAACATGCTGCGAGTATGTAAAAATACCTGTTGACCTGCCAGAAATCGAATATGCTCCGAACTTACTGTAATAAACTGAAAATGCTACACCTGCTTCACTGAAATTCTTTGGAAGAACATGGAGAAGTGTTCCGTAGTCCACCGGATTGGAATCTACTGATTGGAATTTCAGTGCAGCAGAGTTGTCAAATCAAACAGGAAGTTAGGAAGTCACTGAATTTCTAGCAGGAACAATAGATATTTTTCTGAACTCAACTATTTTTCGGAAAAGGTAGGGAAATGTCCATGTGTTGCAGAGATGTGCTAATCGTGATTTTTATTGCTGCCCAGACATACACTTTGTAATGTTTGTATTTTGCAATAAAAAATAAAAATTAAAGTGTGTCTCCCCATAGAGATGTACGCCTGGCACACCAGGCATGTACTATGGTAATCCCCATGGCTGAAAGGTCTATAAATCCATCCCAATGGTGATAGCAACCTTTATATTTATACTTGTATATACAGCATTTGGAAATCCCCCAAGCTATGGCAGCATCTGCTTCTAGACTTCAGAGGTGTCAAAGGGTCCAGTGTTCTGATAGGAAAAGCCTTTTTGGGGACCCAATAACAGCACCCTCTGATGCTGAATGGTATGCAGGCATGATAGCCACCTGTTATTGTGATACCATTGACATAATATAAAAAAAAAGAATAGAGTATAATTGTTTTGCAACTACTTTATACATTTTTAAACTAATATTTTATATCTGTCTTTACTACCCTGTATATAGTACATTCTACAAATAAACATTGTATACATGAAAAGGATTTCTAAAGTGCCCCCTTTCACACCAGGGCCACCCGAGCGTTAGCGGTAAAACACTGCTAATTTGTGGTGCTTTACCGCTTGTTATAGCGGCACTTTGGCACCGCTATTTGGACGGCAGCGGTGCGCTTTTAACCCCCCCCCCAAGGGCTTGAATAGGGTTTAAAAGTGCCGTTAGCGGCGCTTCCGAAGCGGTGTTCAGGCACTTCGGGAGCGCTGCCCCATTGTTTTCAATGGGCAGGGTGGTAGAGGAGCGGTGAATACAGTGCTCCCACACTGCCCCAAAGATGCTGCTTGCAGGACTTTTTTTACCGTCCCGTAAGCGCATCGTCCCAGTGTGAAAGCGCCTGAAGAACATTCTGGTGTGAAAGGGGTCATAGGTTAGCTAAAGATGCTGTTATCAAATCAGATTTTAAAAAGCTGTGAACAAGTGTTTGTTTTACTTCTAATTTTTTTATTGGCTGTGGTAACATAGAAACATTCAATTTTTCAAGCTTCTCTCCATAAAATGGCTTTTTGAACAAGCCTGGCACCATGCTTTACTCACTTTCCTATTGGGCTAATTTCCACATTTTTTGCACATATGACAAAATCTGCATATTTTGCTAGACATTTACTTTAAACACCCAAACAGTTATATATTTTCTGAAAACAGAGACCCTTAAAGTGATATTAAAGTCTATTTTTTTTCATTTAAAAAGAAACAAGCATGTTATACCTTCCTGCTCTGTGCAGTGGTTTTGCACAGAGCAGCCCAGATCCTCCTCTTCTTGGGTCCCTCCCGGTGCTTCTGTCCCCTCCTGTTGAGTGCCACCACAGCAAGCAGCTTACTATGGGGGCACCCAAGCCGAGCCGCTGCTCTGTGTGTCCATTCAAATATGGAGCTGTAGTTCGACCCCCACCCCCTCTCTCTCCTCATTGGCTCACTGACTTTAATTGACAGCAGTAAAACCCAATGGCACCCCAGTGTTGTCTCAGCCAATGAGGAGGGAGAGTCCCGGACAACCAAAACTCTCGTGGATCAAGATGGGCTCAGGTAAGTATTAGGGGGGCTGCTGCACACTGAAGGTTTTTTATCTTAATACACAGAATGCATTAAGATAAAAAAAAAAACCTTCTGACTTTAGAACTACTTTAAAAATAAACTGGGGGCAGTTGAAATTTTCTATGTATCTTAATAGTTGTGCAACTGTTTAATAAAAAATGCACTAAAATTACCTTTAGTGCACACAGACATAAAATAATACCCATTGTTTGGTAAAATGTAAAATATAGTGTTGTGTTGAGTAAATAGATATCAAACATGTCAAGCCTTAAAATTGTCCAAATTGTACAATGTGAATTATGGCCCTTGAATTATTGTTTTCACTGTGACTGTCATTGAGATACTTAAAGTAGTTGTAAAGGCAGACTGTGTGTAGCAGCCCCTCTTACCTGAGCTCCCGCTTTATCCAGTGATGTTGCACGAGTGCCTTGGCCATCCGGGACGCTCCTTCCTGATTGGCTGAGACACAGCAGCGGCACCATTGGCTCCCACTGCTGTCACTCAAACTCAGTTAGCCAATCAGGATAAATGGACACACAAAGCATCAGCTCATCTCGGGTGCCCCCATAGCAAGCTGCTTGCTGTGGGGGCACTCAACAGGAGGGAGGGGCCAAGAGCATCAAAGTGTGACCCGAGCAGAGGAGGATCCAGGCTGCTCTGTGCAAAAACACTGCACAAGGCAGGTAAGTATAACATGTTTGTTATATTTAAAAGAAAAAAAACTAGACTTTATTCTCACTTTAACATGTGTGGCCCAACTGCAGCAGCAGTGAGCTTATTTGAAGTCCTTGAATACCATTACACTTAGCATTGTACCTTGCTAGAAGAGGGGCTAAAGAAAACCAGTTGTGAAAAAAAATGGTAGCTTAACCATTTGCTGTCCAGCCGCCGCACATATACGGCGGCAGGTTGCCTCTTCTGTGCGAACTGACGTACCTGTACGTCAGTCCGTGCATGTAGGATTAGCGGGTGGGAGCGTGCCCGTGGGTCCCGTGGACTTGATGTCTGCCAGCGACCTGCAATCTCTCTGTACAGAGGCAGAATGGGGATCTGCCTTTGTAAACATATGGTAGAGATCTGCTGTTCCCAGTAAACGGGAACAGTGAGATCTGTCATGTCCCTGCCAGCCCATTCCCCTACAGTTAGAACATGCACAGGGAACACAGTTAACCCCTTGATCCCCCCCTGGTGTTAACCCCTTCCCTGCCAGTGTCATTTTTACATTGATCAGTGCATTTTTATAGCACTGATCAATGTAATAAATGTCACTGGTCACTAAATCTATCCCATAGTTTGTAGACGTGATAACTTTTGCGCAACCCAATCAATCAATATACACCTATTGCGATTTTTTTACCAAAAATATGTAGAAGAATATATATCGGCCTAAACTGATGAATACATTTTTTTATATATATATTTTTTTTTTTGGATATGTATTATAGCAAAAAGTTAAAAAATTGTTTTTCAAAACTGTCGCTCTTTGTTTATAGCGCAAAAAATAATAACCACAGAGGTGATCAAATATCACCAAAAGAAAAGGGGCGGAAGCGGTTAATACGCAAGTTGCCTGGGTGTTATGCTGACCTTCTGGCTTCAATGCTGCCAGGGACCCACAACAAGTATTCAGATAAGGAGTTTTTCTCCTGATCTCTAAGCTTATTTCAGGTCAGTAACCAGGGGCGTAATGATAGGGGTTGCAGGGATTGCAATTGCAACTGGGCCCCATGCCCCAGTCGGCCTGTGTGCCTCCCTTGTACACCTGGGTAGGAGGGATGGTGGGAGCAGCATTTAGAGGAACCATTCCCCTCCATTTTCCTCCTAATGCAGGAGATTGGTTCCTCTATATGCTGCCCCCACCGCCCCTCCTATCCATTCTACTTGTCTTCTGCTGTTCTCAGGGTCCATGTGTCCCCCCACAGAGCTGCTGTCTTCCCCCCTCCTCTCTCCTGCCAGCTGCTGTAGAAGATGTGTCATGATGGAGAGATGGGAATGAGATGGTAAATTTGTCATTTACCCGCTCCTTCCTTTTCTGAATGGACAGAGTCAGTGATTGGCACCAATTGGTTCATTCATAACTGAAGCATAGTAAACTGTTTGTACTATACTTCTGTTTCTGAATGAATGGGAGGCTCGGTACTCAACTATTCCTGTCCATTCATTCTGTGCAGCTCAGGCTACACAGATGGAGATTGAGGGCTGAGGTTTGTTTAGAGCCCTGATATTTCATCAAAGCCCCCCAACAGGGCTCCTACAATAAATTGTAAACAATTATGAAAATAAAATTGTAAAAGAAATAAAATGAAATGGTAAAAAAATAATACAATTAAAATAAAAACTAAAAACTACTGACACCAGTGAGGGAACCATCAGGATTGCAAAGATTGCTCTTGGGACCGGGCCCTGGCATTTCACCACCATGGGGCAGAAAGGAGGCCTGCTGCAGAACTTGTGAAAGGGTGCCGCTGAAGGACCATAATAAAGGGCCCCGCAATGAGAATAAAGGGCCCCAGGATCAGCGGGAAGAGGGAAGGGCCCTGGCCAGGGGTCCGGGGGGCCCTTCATAATTTCTTGCACCAGGGCCCTGAAGGTTCTAGTTACTCCTCTGTCAGGAACTCATAAAAAAATGTGTTTAGTGGTTCTATCACTTCCATGCCAGCATGACAAAGTCAAAACACAATAGATTTTCATGGGTGGAAGCTATATGCACAGATACCTGGAAGTTTTTACATTCACATCAATTTTAGCAAAATACTGTTTATCATTTGAATAAAACTATTTAGTGGAAGTAAAAAAAACTACTATGACTATGCAGCTGTGTCTTCAGCCTCCACCATTGCCAAATACAATCTGGCCTTTGGTTTAAGAGCTGCAGGTGCTCCCCTTTTGCTTTCAGAAAAGAAGGGTGTGCATTTTGGAACTGGAATGATAAACACAGTTGTAGCTTTAGACCACACACTACTGTGCTGGTCATATGTGGGAAGAAGAGGTTTTTGGTGTGTAAACAATATACACTATCTATAGCAATCTTTCTCAACCAGTTTTCCTCCAGAGGTTGCTAGGGGTTCCTTGAGCAATGAGCAACCTCTGCCTCTCAGATAAATTCCCTCTGACCTCAATAACCTTTTTAGCTATCTGTAAGCAGGGAATTCTTCCCAATGACCATAAATGTATGGAGCATTCTTCCCAGTGATCATCATACATGTCCTGTGAGATGTACATATGGTAATTATTAGCAGGAGTTCCAGAAGCCCAAAAAGTTACTTCAAGGGTTTCTGCATGTTATAAAGTTTGAGAAAGGCTGGTCTATAGCATTTGGATCAGAGGCGTAACTAGAACCTTTAGGGCCCCGGTGCAAGAAACCTTCCATCTTGGGGCTCCCCCATGGTGGCAGAACACCAAAGCCCAGTTCCAAGTGCCACCTTTGTGACCCAGGTAGCTCTGCCATTGGTGGCATTATTTTTTTATTTTTGTTGTTTTGTGATTTTTTCATTTTTTTTTACCATTTTATTTTATTTCTTTTTTTTTTTTTTTTTTTACAATTTTATTTTTTACATATTTTTTTGGGACCCCCATTGGGGGGAGGGGCTTTGGTGAAATATCAGGGGTCTAAACAGACCCCCAATGTTTCACTTTTGTGACAGAGAAATGGATTGAAGACAGATTCATCAGTCCCTTTCTCTGCAACCTCAGCTACACAGAATGAATGAACAGGAATAGCTCTGTATAGTTTCCCATTCATTCATAATCTGAGGCATAGTAAACACGGTTTACTATGCCCCAGCTATAGATGAAAAAAAACAGAGTCAGTGGCCCGTACCAATCACTGACTATATTCATGAAGACAAGGAAGGGGCTGGAAAATGACATGTTTACCGACTACTTACACATTCTCCATCCTGACAGATCCCCCGCAGCAGCCAGCGGGTGGTGGGAGAAACCCGGCAGCGATGCAGGAGGGAGTGAGGGCAGGGGAGTGCACGGGGGCCCGTGGCAGCAGGACAGCGATAGGGGGAGTGGCATGTGGAGGAATCAATGTCTTCTGTTTCCCTCCTGCAGCCGCTGAATGTCTGCAAGAGGGAGAGGAGGAGAAGCAGGCATTCAGTGGCTCTACATGCCGTGTCCTCCACCACCCTCCTATCCAGGCATACATGAGGGCTGCACGGGCTGCCTGGAGCATGGTGCTGGGTTGCAATGGCTACCCCCGTATGTACACCTCTGATTTGGATCACAATGTGTTACAAATAGTACAGTCTGAATCAATTTTTAGGTTACAAAAAAGAACACAGGAGGGTGCAAACACGTGCTGCATTACCTGAGATTTACTATGTAGAACAAGCATGTAAGCAAATGTGTACTCACAAAATTAGAAGAAAAAAGGGCATTAAAAACATGAAGCACAATCCAGAGGGCTCAGTTCTAAGGAAGGGGGTGCGCCCCAAAAACGCATCAGCTTACCAGCACCACGGTATCGTGTGTCCTATTACCCATTTGCTTACATTCTTTTTCTACATAATACATCTCAGGTAATGAACTATGCGCTTGCACCCTCCTGTGTGCTTTTTTGTAGTTTTACTGAATTTCCCGATCTGAGGAAGGCAGAATCGTGGAGTATTCCTGACAGATGTTATCCTTGCTGTAGTTCTTGTCTTTGGCGGATTTCTGAGCGACTCAATGTCTTCAATTTTTTGCTTAACCCAGTGCCAGGACAAGGTCATCCAGTGCCCAGGGTGAAGATGGCTAACTGTGCCCATTTCCTTTCCCCCCAGATGGAGTTGGGGATGCATACAGCAAAATATATGCAATGTTTGTTGCATGTACTGAAATAGTACCAATGGTTGTGGTACATCGCAGCAAACTGAAGAGTGTAAAATTGATTCACAAATATGGAGCTAGCAGTGGCAATGGATACATTTTCGTTGGTGGTTTCACCGAAAGTAACAAGTGTCTCAGCATCAATGGTGTCACTGAAAGTAAAAATGTCCCTGCATCGGTGGTGTCACTGGAAGGCAAAATATTCCAGCATTGTTGGTGTCACTGGAAAGAGGAAATGTCCCAGAAATGCCTCCAGTGGCCCCAGCAAAGGGGAGATTGAGCCACGTTTTTACTGCTCCTCCAACTGCCCCCATTAAACTGAAAACTGGAAAGTGGACGTGGTCCTATGGCACCTATGGATCCTATGGGATCGTGTTGCCTCCCTAACACAAGCAAAGTACCAGGAGAAAGGGTCCACAGGGATTTGACACAACACTGATCTCCAAGGAAAACAGTAAAATAATAAAAAGATATTGCAAATTATTAGATCAAAGTTAAAAAAGTGTCAAAAGTTTGACACTTTTTTAACTTTGATCCAATAAATTCCAATATCTTTTACTATTTTACTGTTTTCCTTGGAAATCAGTGTTGTGTCAAATTCCTGTGGGACCTTTCTCCTGGTACATTAAACTGAAAAGGCAGTCATAAAGGGGTATACACGTGTCACAGCAAAAACTATTCCCCCCAATTGTGTTCAGTGGGCAGTACCAACCGCTGAACGTGATCCATTCTAGCAAATGGGGCAACATTGCAATTGTCCCACAACTGTGTGCAATGGTGAGGGATTTTAGGGGTTAAAAAATGCAGTGGAGAGGGGGGGGGGTTCTGAGGAGGATAGGGAAGGTCTGGGGCTGCGTTGTCCCTACACCCTTTCTCAGCATCTACCGGGAATAAAAGCAGCTTCTTCTTACCATCCCCAGTCATGTGATATGTCACATGACAAGGGGAGATGGAAAGAGGGCAAGGCAATCTTCCCTCACTCTCCAGCAGCAACACACTGAGACTGAGGTGTATTCTCAGTCTCAGTGCCGTCTCTCTTTCCTCCACAGCAGGCTGCTATTGGAAGGAAAGAACATGCCCTTCTGCCCCGCACCTCCTTGTCCCAGCCCTGGGTACACCTGCCATGACAGAAATAACCTGCCATGACAGAAATATGTAGGCTGCCAAAATAAGGATTAAGCCAAAGAATCAACATGATAGCCAGATAACATGTATTTTTAGAAGGAGGTCAGCATAATATGGTCTTGGACTATGACCAACTAAAATGCAACATACTGAAGTATAAAATACATTATTGGTTAAAGGACCCATTTGTATGAAAGTTTCAGCCTTTCAATACATAGGTCTCCTGTAAACATGATTGCGTCTGTCTCCACACAGCTCGTCTGTAGCAGTTTAATGGAGTGACTACTCCCCAGCACATCTGACTTGTTGGGTAACATTTTGGTAACCTGGAAGCCCTTTAAAGAACACCGTTTTTCCTGATCTGTCATACCAGGTGCTGTTATTGTTCTGTTGCAACCTACACGAGGGTTAACTCAATGAGCTGATGTTCCCACTGACAGGAGGCAGGAGAAATCCAGTGTTATGAATAGATAGAATTGGAAAGGACTATTCAAAAACAGGGATTTTATTGCAAAATAATAAAAAGACTAGATATCCAGGATGTGGGACTCTGGATAGATTTGGAGGTCTCTCGATAACAACAGGAGGGTGCATTATTTAGTAATTTATTTAAGTAGATGTAAACCCTGAATCCCTGTTCCTGGCATTAGAAAGAGGCATTTGGGGCACATTTATGCTGCTCCCTAAATGCCTAGCAAAGCAGCCTGCAATGGATAATCTGGACAGAGGACAGAGCTGTTCACATTTAAAAAACATGTAGTGCTTGCGTCGTTTCGTGTCACTCATGTGGCAAAAAAAAAAACTACATGTCAAGTCTGGGAGGAGCTAAAGCTTGTCGAACTCCTCCCATTCAAGTCTATGGTAACACAATGTAAACGCACCTGCAGTACAGTACACTCATGGCACATTTGACAAGCGTTTTTTTTTTTTCAAATACCATATCAGTGAGGTGGAAAAAAAGCAATTCCCCCTTAATAAAACAAAAAATTGCTTGGAATGCTTTGGGGGATTTTCGTGAAAGCGGCTATAAATCGTGTTAATGCTATAGGCATGTTGGTTTGCCATAGTATCAGATTTTTTGCAAATGTGAACGTAACCTAACTGAATGCTATTTTGTTTGTAAAGTGTTGTGTATGTAAAGTGTAATGAATAGTTGCCTCTTTTTTTACTTTTTCCCCACAGTGCAATGCAAATATCCGGCAGCAGGAAAACTGGCCTTATGGCTCAGCCACTGCACATATGCATCCCCGCTGGTGTCTGAGGTTGTGAGCTGGGAATGCGCATCCCTGCTGGTGCTCCATTTTTTCGGGGGGGGGGGGTAGCAAACAAACTACCTGACAGCCCCCCCTGTTGCTCGGCCAATCGGCAAGCAAACCCACCCCCCGTCGCTCACCCATCCACCCACCAGCCCCACACTTACCCCATCCAGGTCGCGGGCAGCTTCGGCGGTTTCCCCCTGTGTCTCCTCCTCGATGGCTTCCTCCCTGCTTCTGCTCCCGGCCAATGCTGTCACTTCTCCTCTCGGCCAATCGGGTCTTAAGACCCGCTTCCTGATTTGCCAGGAGGAGAAGCAAGAAGACAATACCGAATATTAATTCGCTATTGTCACACAACTGGGTGGGCTCGGGGTGCAGTGCTCTGCGCCCTGAGCCCACCCTTTTGAAGCCAATTAGAGCCTCAGGCTCTAATCATGTGCTTCAAAAAAAAAAACCCATGGAAAGCTATGAGTCCAGCGCTCTACATGTAGATTAGGGGCCGGGCACATGGATTGGGGGGGTGGCGCCCCTAATGGAGCAGCCGGCACTGCCCAGCACACTGACCAAGCTGTCTTCCAACAGCTCTTTGCCACAGCTTCTGGTTGGGAGTCAGCAGGATGGGTTCCCGATCACGTAACCACTGTGAGAGCTAATCACAGCAGTCACATGAATGGAAAGCCGATCTGCCAACTAGCGTTAAAGCCTTCTTAATGTGTTACTAGACCCAGGACCCTGCATTAACTACATCTGATCTCCCACAGTAAACAGAACATGGAAATGCAATAGTTTTACTAAATATAAACTGATAAATACCTTTTTCCAATCAGCAGTATATAGCAGTCTTGTAACTTCTATCAGTGTCTAATTAAAGCTTGTAGGAGGAGTTTTTATTCTCCTCTGACTATACTATGAGGCTGCAGGACCACTGACCCTCTGTCTGGACAGTGCTGATTGGCCCTGTGCTGATCACATGCACCCTCCCAAGAAAAAAAAACTCTCTATACACACCAAACTGAGCATGTGCAGAGTGACTCCAAAGGCTCTGCCTTATCAGGAGTTGGATTGGGGACTGTGGAAAAAGGGCAGGATCAGTGAAGCCAGGATCAAACAGCCTTTTTGCACAATGTGGAGGATTAATCCCTGAGGTTTCACTGTATTTATAGCAAGCATGCTTTACTGCATATACAGACTTATTTTATTGTTGTGGGTTTAGTAACACTTAAAAGGCTGGCAGAAAGCGGCATGAAGGGCTTAAAGTGAAACTTCACCCAAAAAGGGAAGTTTCCACTTTAAGTCTCCTTTCCCCTCTTCTCTACCACATTGGGCATATCATCTTTTGCGGCGGGGAGAGGGTACCTCGTTTTGACAGGTACTCACTTCCACAAGTTGCCTCCCCCCACCCACAGCTTTCTGGGACACGTCAAAGGTCCCAGAAGGCTGCTGGACTATTCACAAAGCAAGGCACAGCTCACGCATTCGCAGTAGGAAGCCGGCTGTGGGGCCACAAGCTCTCACATCCGGCTTCCCACACTAAAGATGCCGGGGACCCGAAGACTAGTAAAGAACTAGCCCAGGTGAGGATGGCGTTGGTTGCCTGGATGGGAAAATGTCCTTTTATTAAAAGTCAGAAGCTACAGGATTTTTAGCTGCTAACTTTTTTTTTCTAGAACTGCTTAAATAAGATACTTGTTTTCACCTTTTTTCCATCCCTTGTTGTATCTTAATGCTGCCGATCCCCATGCACCCACCTTGTACCTATATGCATGCATTCCAGTGATGGCTACAACAGTGGACCATGTCCATGTAATATGCATACTCTCCTCACTTGTACTCTACAGTGGAAGTCCATGTGACAGTGTGACCACCTTGGAGGGTAAAAGGAGGACAGAGACAGAGAATGTCACCCTACACCAGGAAGTGCTTGAACATGCACCTTCATGGTCAAATCACCAGGTATTATTTAAAGCTGTACTTCAGGAATTACTTGCATTGTATATCTACATTGAGGCATCTTGGTGCAATGCCTACCTCCCAACTGTTTCAGATGGGAACGAGGGACACCTACTAGTAAATGTATGTAGGCATAGAACACACCTCCTGCCATGCCTCCTTAAAGGAGAATTGTACAATAAAAATGAGTGCTTTTTTTTAACCAATACCATTCCTTTATATTGGCTTTTGAAATGTACAAATGCAGCAATTTAGAAATTGGATGAAAGGTTTAGCACTGGGAAACAGTGAATTGTATATATAACTATATAGATCAGACCAAAATGAGGGACAAATGAGGAGGAAAGAGGGACTTTGTTCCAAATCAGGGACAGTTGGGAGCTATGACAATGTAAGTATGCTTATCTCATAACAGAGGGGCCACTGGAGAAGCTGACAATCACTGTAGCAGTTGGTGCTACTATAGTGATAGACACAATCTTCTGGGTCCTGTAGTGAGTGGTTTTGCACTGCATGCTGACCACTGGTGGTTGCTTGCTCAGCACTGCCGCCATTCACAAAACACTTTGTAATTTTTTTAATGAATACAAGATGTTCTCGGATTGGACAAAGTATGTGATATCATAATCACCACCCTGTCCAATCAGAGATGCCTTCAATTCACTATAACATTCTATAAATGGCAGCAGTGCTGAACAAACGACTACCAGTGGTGTGCAGAGGGGGAAGCTGCTTGCACAGGACCTGGAATCCCACTGCTATCACTGTAGTACTGCCGAATACTATAGTGATTGCCAGCTTCCACCGCTGCAACTCAAATATGACATATGCATACACTTTGTCAAGCTGAATCAATGTAATTATGCAATACAGTTAATTCCTGGAGTTCAGCTTTAAATGAAAGTTGCAGACTGACAAATATTGAAAATTAATTTTGAAATGACTTTAACGTGAACGTTCCTATAAGATTTTAGTGATTGGGTTTACATTTACTGTACTTTAGTTTTCTAAACTGATTCTTCTTAAGAACCAAAGTGAACAAGTTGAAAAAAAATTCACCTTACAACTTGTCCATACGGACAAAGGAGAAAAAAAAAGCATATAAATGCATTTCAAGAAATCACATGTAGCAAAAGCAAAGTGAGACAGTCTCATAAAAATATAACAGGTCTAAAAGTTGCACATTTGTTCCCAGTGTGTTTCTTTTATGTGTTTGCCCTATATATCAAGACATTGGGAAGGACGCCAGGATATTGCACACAGAGAAAACAGCAGCCTTTCCGCTGTGAAATCAGAGAGACGGAAACCAATGCACTGGCTAATACCACATGGGCTCTATGTCTTCCTTACTGCTTTAACAGAACAGAAGCTAATGGTATAAACACCACTATACTGTCCATACGGGGGGAAATCAGTGTGTTCTTCAGCTAGTATAAATGGGGAGATTTATAATTGTTATAGCAAAAGTCACAAAAGGCTTTGAATAGTTTTTTCCTTTCTTTTTTTTTTTTTTTTAATTCTGAGCCGGATTTTTCAGCCGGCTGATAAGACCTAATATTCCCATGCATAGCAGAAAAAAATAATGACGTGCTAGAGAGGCAGAGAGCAAAGTGTATAATGGAAACTTCTCAGTCTGTTATAAATATAAGTCCTGGAACAGATAGATGATGTTAGCAGATGTTATTAAAATTGACAGCATGTCTAAATTTAATCAATTGTTTGACAGCTGGTTTGGTTTTAAGGATTAAAAGTGGCAGGAGATGAGGGGGCTGCTGGGTGATCACAATCTTCTAGGGAAAATAAAATGATGCTTATTAAAAGCAGAACACACAGTCAGACTTCGTGGAAGTAATGGGATGTGATTTAACCTGAGCACAGTGGCACAGTGGGAAATTTATAACTGCAGACGGTTTATAGGACATCCACTATTTAAAGTGTTATTAAACCCAAAAACAAAAATGTAACCTATTGCAGCTCCCCAATTTTTAAAATTGGTGGCTGCATTAGTTTCCTTTTTACGGTTTATTTTCCTCTATTTTCAACTGGTGATCTGGCCTGTAACACACGTCCTGATGTCTCCACTCTGGATAGAGGCACAAGGGAGACATCAACATTGCCAATCTGGGGAGAGGGTAGTATCAGATGCACTTGGTTAACATATTAAAGCAGAACACTTATACAGATAGACACCCCACTCATAAACCAAGTAGCAATGAGAAGAGAGGTCTTATATCATCCCTATATGGGTCTCTTTTGCTTTGCTCCCAAAGTACTCTGCAGTTTTCTGGCAGGAAAA
Organism: Glandirana rugosa; assembly: GCA_018402905.1. NCBI lineage: Eukaryota > Metazoa > Chordata > Amphibia > Anura > Ranidae > Glandirana > Glandirana rugosa. Next base: position 715,888 of record BLSH010504932.1, read on the forward strand.
GGTGGTCTACAGATATCTCTACCATTGATGGAGAGATCTAGCAATCTATACTAGAGCAAGTACCTTTAATGTCTATTTCTCCTACCCAAAGATTGTCAAAACGTTTTCTTATTGACCGAGTGCATAGAACTCTCCTTAAACTGTATAAATGGCAACGTAGAGTCCAGAATGTCCCAGGTGCAGAGGTACCCCCCGCGGACCATTTATAAATGTTCTGGCGATGCCCTAAATCGGTACACTATTGGAATAATGTAATATCGGTTATTAACCAATCGTTTCAGGTGTCCCTATAAAATGGCCGAAGAGCTATTTAGACCATTGTAACAGTAATGTTTTCAACTGTCATAAATGGGTTAACCATTCATGACAGCTGTGATCACTAGTGATCTGTGATTGGCTACAGTTAATCACGTTGTACAGGGTGTTGTGATTGGCCCAGATAGCATGTGATAGCTGTGGGCCAATCACAGCATAGGCAACACAGCTGTTATGAATTAATTCATTCATAACAGCTGTGTTGACATAGTGGTCACATGAGTACCGGGATTAGAAAAAAAAATCCCTGTGTGCTGGGAGTACTAATCATACAACAGGCTCTGTGGGAGGTAGTCCGGGGGGGGTCCTGTGATGGATGATGTTGGCAGGGAGAAGAGAAGGCGGCTTCACAAATGGCCGCTGTCTTAGGGGCAAGAGAACATCTGTAAAGACCAAAGAGGAAAAGAAGCACAGCGACTCTAAGTGTCGCCGTTTAACACATTTTATTAAAATCACATAAAAATCTACTCACAAACTGGTAGAATCAGTAGGCATTGCAGTGTGAGTCCCTGCGGACTGGGTGTCACTGCGTCCCTGGGCTGGGTGTCGTCGGTGGTTTCCGGCGCTTCCCAGTCCCTGGAGATGCATAGACCGGCACTGGTGACGTGTCCTCTGGCAGCGGGCAACCATTCGTGCATGGCGGCGGGCAGCCGTTCGTTCGTTTCGACGTGAAGAAGTTTGTGCGTGGAGGCGGGCGGTGGTGACGCGTTGTCAGAGCTACGCACCTTCCTCAGACCATGAAACCGCCATATTGGAAAGGGGCAAATATAAGGGCAGGACTGAAATGTGTTAAGCGGCTACACTTAGAGGCGCTGTGCTTCTTTTCCACTTTGGTACCGGGATTAGAGCCTGCTCCTAAACCCAGTGTAGGCACATGACATACATGTACATGATTGTGCCTGCATGTGCCACCCCGTCCCAGTATATTTGGCGGGTCGGCAAATGGTTAAAGCCCAACTCCATGTGAATAGAGCATTGTGCATTAATTACCTTACTCCTCAATCCTCATTCCAAACACCTCTCCTTATATTTCCTGACCTGGGGACCAGACATTTTTCCCCGCTCGTTACCCTCTTGGGCACTAATCATCTCACTGTCCCTATGGGTTCTCCTGTCTCTGGAATGAGAGAGGACCTGGCCGCTGGAAGTGTCGCCTCCACCAATTGGAGGTGTCCAACTTTTGCAAGCAGCAAAATAAACAGAAGAAGAGAGAAGGGTTGTCCTCTGGCTGTGGCTTAGTATAAGTAGCATGGGCATTTGAATACTTTTTTTCTTTTCATACCAGCAGTTAGTTAGAGATGGGAGGGGGATTGCTAGCATCTTAGATTTGGGCTTTAAAGATTAATTTTGGAATCAGCAAATATTGTATAAATACAAGAGACCTGTCATTTAACTCGCATTTTGGTGTGTTTGTGAGTTTCTGCCAGATCCAGTGTCCAGACATCCAGTGTGAAACTTTACCTCTGTGCAGGAGCTTCCTGTAATAAAGACCGGTCGCTGCTGCCCTCTTTCCTTGTGCAGGGTGATTGGTCTTGTCTCCGCCCCCTCCTGTAGTTTTATACAAACAGCCTCTAGCGGGTGGAGCTGTTGAGCCCCTCCCACAGCTCTGCTCTCTGCACAGTGATGATGTCACTGATACATTTACAAGATAATAATTGGGTTTTAAAAAGACGTTTGGTGCACACAAAATAGATTTATATCTTTTGTAGCTATTGGGAAATATTTTTAAATAAAAATGTTTGTGCCCGGAGTTCAGCTTTAAATATACAAAGGTTGACAAGTTGAATTCATATGATTTCTAATTCTGTAAGGCATAATAACCTGTAAGAAAAGTTATTTCATAAACTGTAACAAGTAGATTGAAGGAAAATGTAGCCCTGTGAATGCATTAAACGTGTGCGCTGGTCTTAAGGGGTTAAAGATTTATTAAAGATTACCGCAGCAGGTGCACATGGGCAATTTATGGCTGCTAGTCATACAAACTTGGTTTCATCACTGCATTTTTGTTTAACTCTGTATGCCCTCTCATTAGCCTCTGCTCTTTAGTTTCAAACCGCCTGCAATTTCAATTTATGACATCATATCTGGATACTGTTCTGAGCAGCATGCAGGTTATCCTGGGGCTCCACTAAGCTCCACTCTCCAACCAACCAGAAAAGTCTGCCGTTCTACCAGTGTTCAAAGAAAATGATGTCAGATGCTGAAACTCAGACAGTCAACAATCCATGGGGGAGGGGAACAGGCTCAAAATGCGTCAAAACAAAATCCCTCTGATACTGATCAAAATGTGTTTTGTGTTGCAGACACCAGTCACTTCTTTTTTTCAGGTGACTGAAGTCCACACATATTTGACAGAATCGGACAATACACAACTTATGGAAGAGTATTAATCTGAAGTTAATTTGGAAAAATATCCTCTATATCTGTAAAATGTTGGATCACTTTAGCAAATATACAAAGTTAAAAGCATAGCATAAAAAAAAACTACATTAAAGCATGCAAAACTTTTTTTTTGCTTTTGGTTCTGGCAGTTCTTAATTTTTGCGATCTTTGTCCCCCACTGGGGAGTTTCCTCCATACTTCCTGTCTGGTCATCAGGACAGGAAATGAGAGCAACTCTACCCCCTGGAGACACAGACACTAATAACAATACATAAAAGTGATCCTAAGTCTTTCCCACTTTCACTAGCATCTATAACTAAATGAAAATGCTTTGGCCAGCGCGCCACTTTAAAATGTTTACTGATGCTCATTCACAACTAAATCAAAGTGCTATATTTGTAGGTGACAAAAACACTTTCTTTCTTTTTATTACCTTCAAATATAGCACTTACAGCTTTGTGAATGATGAAGTGATTACAGATATTGTGGGTATCACTAAGATTATAAGCTGTTCATATGGGGAGGCCAGCAATGGAGGATCTATGCTGTAATATTGTGATCGTGTATCGTTATTGGCTGTGAATACTGTATGTCCTACAGAAGAACATTTTAATTGGTCTTTTTAATGGATATAAATAATAAATGGTCATTTCAACTAATTGTCGGGCTTGTCTGCATGATGTTATCAAGCACTGCATATACTGTTGGCGCTATATAAATCCTGTATTATAATAATAATAATATAAATAATAAATATAGACACATAGGGTAAGCCCTATGTGTAAACCTCGCTTGCAATATAATGAATTCATTATATTGCAAGCACTGTTTACACATAGGGCCTATCCTATGTGTCTATATTTATAACATTTCAACCTGTCTAAGGTTGGGACAGCAGCTGCAATCAGGTCGTACCTGGCGAGAGTGGTCTTTTTTTGCATTATTTTGTCTGTATGATGTTTTTTGATTACTTACTGTATAACGAAAGGCAAAACTTTTTTTTCAGTTTTGGATGGACTGGAGAGGGATTAGAATGCTTATCAGTTGTTATTGCTTTCTGTGTCCCCCCCCCCCCCCCCACCACCACCTTTAGGGAGTTTCACCCTGTCTATTCGTCCTGTTTACCATTATCATTGAAGGTAAAAGTAAAAGAAAATCCCAAATGTTGGGTTGTCCCCAGAAAAGTAATAGTGGGGGAATCTTCTAACAGGCACACTAGGTCTGGTGACCTGAGGTCTCCAAAGAGTTCCCTTAATTTGCAGGGATTTCTTCTCACTTCCTGTTTGGCTATGGGACAGGAAGTGAAGGGAAATCTTCACAAGGGGACATAGATGGCGAAAACATTTTTCACTGGGGTTGTAACTCTCCCTTGATCTATCCAAAATGAAAAATGAAAGGTTTTGCCTATGGTTCTTTTTTTAAAAAAAAAAAACATTTTTTTTTTAATTTTGGATAGAGTAAGGGAAGATTGTAACCCCTGTCAGATTTTTTGTTTCACCATTTGTGTCCCAGATTTTTTCCCTTACTGTCCCACGGCCAAACAGGAAGAGGAAATCCCTGCAAATTAAGGGAATCCCAGGTCACCAGAACTAGTATACTCATGGGAAGATTCCCCCTCTATTACGTTTCTGGGGACAACCCAAAATTTGTGATTTTCTTTACTTTCACTTTCAATGATAATGGTAAACAGGACAAACAGAGAGGGTGAATCTCTTTAACGGAGGCAGAGACAGCAATAAAATCCTGACAGGGGTTCTAATCCCTATATCCAAAACTAAAATAATGTTTTGCCTTTAGTTATACTTTAATAGATATACTCTCAAGTCTTTTTATTTTTTTGTGTATCTCTCCTAAATACGAGCAGTGATTGCACATTATTGTATAAACTGAATTGCCAGCTAAGTGGGTATTTTTAAAGTTATTTGGTGGGCTATAGCATACCTCCCACCTTTCTAAGATGGGAATGAGGGACACCTATTAGCAAAAGTATGTAGGCTTAGGACGCACCCCTGTCACATCCCAATTAAAGGAGAATTGTAAAAAAAAATGATTGGTTAAACCCACCCCCAGTACTTTTTTATCACTAGCATTCTTTTTATGTTGGCTTTTGGAATTTACAAATGCAGCAATTTAGAAATTGGATGAACGATTTAGCACTGGGAAACACTTTTTGATCAGACTAAAATGAGGGACAACTGAGGTGGAAAGAGGGACAGAGGGACTGTGTTCTGAAAGAGGGATAATCCCTCGAAAATCAGGGACAGTTAGGAGCTATAGCACCATACACATTAGTTATATGTAATGGCATGTATCTCATTACCTCCCGGTTGTGGGATACCGTCCTCAGTGGCTGTCATCCAGCCCTGTGAGAATCCAATGCAGCCTCTGCTACAGAGAAAAAGTTGTGCCACTCTACCACCCTCTTATGCACAGAACTCGTCCTCCTACAATTCCACAATGCATCGTGTTTTTTGAATAGACAAGGGAAATCTGTTATTCAATGCTTCTCCACCCATTCACAGAACGCAATGCACTGAGGGAATGTAGTGGCATAACTTCTGTGAACAGTGGAGAGATTAGAAGGGGGCGGGCGGGTGGCGCAACTTTCCTCTGTATCAGAGGCTGCAATTAAAGCTGAAGTTTAGCTAAATATTATTTTTAGGCCCCTTTCACATGAGTGGAGCCCGTTTTGACGCGCTCCGCTGCTCAGCGGGGATCCATCCGTTTATCCCCGCTGAGCCGGCGGATGACAGGACAGTCTCTACACTCGTGCAGAGACTGACCTGTCACAGCTCCTCCTCTGTCCGTGTTCATCCAATCCGCCAGACGGATGGAAAATAGGGTTTCCATCCATCTGTTTTTCGCGGATCGGAGCGGATTGGATGTCAGCGGACATGTCACCGCTGACATCCGTCGCTCCATAGAGGACAATGGAGCATCCGTTCGGGTCCGCCTGAAAAACTGTCAGGCGGACCCGAACATTCCGCTCATGTGAAAGAGCCCTGAGGCTTACAGTTTTATTGACCCAACTTACTTCTATGTCTCATCTTAAGTTTAGAGGACAACCAAGACTGTCTACTAAACCACGCATGGTACTTGAGCATCTACAAAATGTCCCATTTTTATTATGAAGTCTGCAGTTAACAGAATGCCTAGAAATAATTGGATAAGGTAAAGGCCATGCTGACTAACTCTCAGCATTGGAACAAGTAGCAACAGACGCATACATTCCATGTGCAAACTGGCATTCGTGGCTTGCCTAACTTGTTGGAAGGAGTAACATGGCATGAAGAAGTACTTAGATAGGGTCCACTTTTCATTTAGAGAATCCCAGGAAGAAACAATATTCCTCAAATTAGTATTTTATGAAGGGCTTTGTTGGATATGGTATACACGCCTTTTTGGGCGAAGCACGTGGTAAATGCTGGGAAAAGTTGGCATAAATATGAAACATAGGCAAGGAGGGTCACTACTGGAGCAGACATAGCCAACCAAAGGATTTTATTGCGATAACATACGCCGTCTCAATAGTCTTGATATGAAGAATTTTGTAATTCCAAAGTTTAGAGACGCCAAGCCTAAAATTAGCTTAGGCTATAATTACAGCAGCAGACGCTTAATGTGGGTAGAGGCTGTTCTTTTTGGCTGATACCCCAGCCTGGAGGACAGCAATGAAATTGCCACACATAGATATGGCAGAAAACTGTGTCTATTGGCTCCTGGAAGCCATACTTTCTGGAAGCTTAATTTATGTGTTATGGAAAACTAGAATAAAAAAAAAGAAAAGAAAGAAAAAGAAAACACTGCATATTCATTTTGATTGCTATGACATTTTCCCTACACAACAGTGGCAGACAGTTATAAATTGTTTGTCATATTAATCATCCTGTAATTTTTCCAGTGTCTCCTTTTTTGAATATATCTCATACATTTCACAACTTTTTATATATTTTCCAACTATCCTCCTTTAGTGGTAGTCCTGTGAAAAAAACAGTGTGTTTAAGTGATACACCATATGGCCAAATGTTTTTGGTATGTTCTAATGCACATGTGTCAAACACAAGGCCCACGGGCCAAATTCAGCCCTCCAGGCCATTTCATGTGGCCCTCACACCTCTGCTGCGACCCCGCACCCAGTTTCTTCCCAGCAGCAGCGCAAGATGAGGGGGTTGCACTGTGATCTAAGGGAGAGTTTTTTAATGTCCTACTAATTATACTGT
>BLSH010504932.1:732185-750050 GCA_018402905.1 Glandirana rugosa
GTAGCACCATTGCTGAGATATCTGATTGTGACACTTGGACAGGAGGTAAGAAAAATCTCCCCAATAGGGACACAGCAATAGTAGAGTAGGTGAGGGTTAGAGCCTCTATTGCTCCTTTATTGCTGTTTGTGTTACCATTTGTGGTATTTTCTTTATTTACTTTTGTATCACAGGGACAGGAAGTTAGGAAACTCTTGTTAATAGAAAAAAGAGGTTGCATGCAAAAAGAAACAAACAGAGGGTATGCCTTGCAGTTTATGGTTCCATAACAAGGCAATTAGTATGCAGAATATACATGTGCCAGTGTGCTGCTTAAACAGGCCCTCCTAGGCTTCCATTGGCTCCCGCTGCTGTCAATCACAGCCAGTGAGCCAATGAGGAGAGAGAAGGGGTGGGCTGAGCCACAGCTCTGTATGTGAATGGACAAACAGAGCCGTGGCTCAGGAATGAGCCTGCTTGGGTGCCCCCCATTGCAAGCTACTTGTTATGGGGCACTGGGCAGGAGGGAGGATCCAGGAGCACTAGTGTGGGACCCAAGAAGAAGAGGATCGGGGCTGCTCTGTGCAAAACTATTGCACAGGGCAGGTAAGTATAACATTTTTGTTATTTTAAAAATCAAAAAAGCCTTTAATATCACTTTAAATATACCACTAAAAGCATTTTGTTATATCTGCTAAATAGTAATAGGAGGTGTTCTGTAGTCCTAATACATCTACAATTCCTGTCCTGGGGTGACAATACTTATGATACAGTAGGGTTTGTGAGTGTTGTGCCCTAGGACAGGAAGTGCCTTACTGGCAGGGCTACCAAGTGCAAGGAAATAAGCCAGAAAAAAAGGAAACATACAGCCACCACATCTAAGGCTTAAGGTCGGTTTGTCTGTTTGTCTGTCTGTTCCTTTATGACTGTGTGAATGAGCCCTTATTACATTCCTCCCAACTTTTTGAGATGGGAACGAGGGATACCTATAAGAAAAAGTATGTAGGCATAGGGCACACCCCCTGCCACGCCCCCTTAAAGGAGAATTATACAAAAAAATTATTAATTAAACCCACAAGTGTTTTTTATTACCACTTCTATTCCTTTATATTGGCTTTTTAAATAGACTTTTTGATAGATAAATAGTGCATTTTATATAAAGGTATATGCATCAGACCAAAATGAGGGACATTTTTCCAAATCAGGGACAGTCCCTCGAAATCAGGGACAGTTGGAAGGTCTGTTATTATACCTGGGAATTATTTTACTTACAGGGAACAATATGATGTATGGGCAGCTGTGTTCAACCCCTAGCAACCTGCTACCCTAGACCAGGGCCTATCTCTCCATATGCAGGAATCAGGATCTGACAATATTGTCTTTTTTAATTTGTTGGCATTCATTAAATTCAGACTTTTAGGGGGCTGTTTGCTTTTATGTGTAAAGCATTACAAAGTCCTGGAAGTTGTACACATGTGAGCGAAGAAGCCAACTCTACTCAGCTATGTTTTGGCTGAAGTGTTGAAAGGATGGGAGTGCCACACTAGCTTTACAGTCCTTAGAAAGATTTTATTTTGCAAAATCCAATGCGTTTCAGGGGCCCAGCACTCCCCCATCAGGGCTAAAAAACAGATCATGCAGGTGCCTGAATTGATAGAGCTTTATCAGTCCAGGCATCTGCATGATCTGCTTGATGAAGGAGGAGTGCTAAAACGCGTCGGCTGCTGCAAAATAAAATATTTCAAAGGACTATATAAGCTAGTGTGGTGCTCCCGTCCTTTCAACACTTTAGTAAACTCTTTGAAGGGTCCAACAGGACACCATTGTGGCTGGTAAGCCTCTAGGACCGCACACCACCCATCATGTTATAACATGTCACCATAAAGTTCAGTGCCCCATACCACAAAAAATCTGCTTTACTTTTGGTCACACAGTACCTTATGAACTTAAAGGATGAATGGATCTTGTTGTTCCTTCAACCAGCGCCTCATTTTAAATGATTGGCACCCTTCACAAGTATGTGTTATAGTACTCAGTGCAATTTAAAAATCCTACCTTTTATTTTCCTTTCACTTTCCTTCCTACTTTTCTTTTTTCTAGTCTCTTCTATAGTTGTCAACGGAAGGACAGGTATCCTGTCTCCGAGACATGTCTGCTGGCATGACTGCACCTTCTGCAATAACCTGTCTACCTCTAGACGAACGCACTACTGAAATATCTGCAAATAATTTAAGTCCAAAAATAACTTTCACTTTGCCAAACAGTGTTTTTATTACCTGCCATTTCATTGTGGAAACAATAAGTTGCACCTGCCACATAACTCAGCAAACTATGTTTGCAAATTCCCTCAGACCTATATATATATATATATATATCTAAACGTCCTGGTCTCATACTTTTGCTCTCATCCATTTATACAAGCAGGACCAGATTAGAAGTCTGGCAGAAAAGAGAAGGGTCGGTGCTTTTAGGAGCGTCTGAGGGTCTATTTCAGCTTCTGCAAGCGTCTCTGTTTTAGTAAGTGATGTCCTAATACAATAGCAAATAACAGTATGGTGCTATAATGTTCTGTACTGTATCTAGTAAACAACAGTGCAAATTAAAAAACCCTCAGGCTCCTTTCACAGCAATGCAGGTGCGACAGCGCACGTGTTAATACGTGTTTTATGCGGGACAACCTGCCCTGTATTATGAAGTGCTTGCACCTTGTTTTTTAATGCACTGCAGTGGCTACTACAGCAATTCTGCACTTCCACCGGGTTCAACCAGGTATGCAATATGCATTCGTACATTGGTCCAAGCTCAACCAGTGTAACTGTGCAAAAAAGAAAACATACCTGGAATTCAGCTTTAAAAAATACGTAAACAGTAAGAACCAAAAAAAAAGAAAGGGCAGTTCTTTATGATACACAGTGCTGATGCAAACTAAGGGGTTGATTTACTAAAGCTGGAGAGTGCAAAAACCGGTGCAACTGTGCATGGTAGCCAATCAGCTTCTAACCGCAGGTTGTTCAACCAAGCTTTGACAATAAGGCCTCAGACACACGGGCGTTTTTTGACGCCACGTTTTTGGGCGTTTTTTGCAGCTCTCCATGTTATTCAATGGCCCTCTAAAAACGCCAACGTTTTTGAGCAGTAGAGGACATCGGCGTTAGTGAGCTGTTTCTAGAACGTGGGACCAGCGCATTCTGAGGCTGTAACGTTTTGGCGTTTTTGACGCCGATGCCGCAAAATGCTCACTAACACTCACGAATGCCCACTAACGCCATACCGGCGTTAACCGGCATTTTTTGACAACAACGTTTTCTGGTTAAAAATAGCAGAGGAATGTTTTTTTTTTTTAAAAAAGCCTATTAATGCCGACGCTCACTAACGCTCATTGACGCTGATGCAAAACGCTGAAAAAAACGCTGATTTTTTCCCTGACGTCGGACCCGACGTTTTGCTTATTTAACCACTTAAGGACCGGAAGGATTTCCAGCTTTAGGACCGGAGCCCTTTTTGCGATTCGGCGCTGCGTCGCTTTAACTGACAATTGCGCGGTCGTGCGGCGTTGTACCCAAACGAAATTGGCGTCCTTTTTTTCCCACAAATAGAGCTTTCTTTTGGTGGTATTTGATCACCTCTGCGTCATTTCTGATCACCGCTATAAACAAAAGAAGAGCGACAATTTTGCAAAAAAACCCAAATTTCTTACTTTTTGCTAAAATACAAATCCAAAAAAAAAATATAAAAAAACATTTTTTTTCACCGTTTTTGGCCGATTTATATTCTTCCTCATATTTGCGATAAAAAAAATCGCAATCGGCGTTTATTGATTGGTTTGCGCAAAAGTGGCCGCGTTTACGGATGATGAGAATTCATTTTTGGGGTTTTTATTTTTTTTTTATTTTTTACTAAAAATGGCGGCGATCTGCGATTTTTAGCGGTACTGCGATATTGGGGCGGACATGTCGGACCATTTTGACACTTTTTTGGGACCATTGGCATTTATACAGCGATCAGTGCTATAAAAATGCACTGATTACTGTGTAAATGCCATTGGCAGTGAAGGGGTTAACCTGCAGGGGGCGCTCTAAGGGTTAACTATGTTCCCTGGGCGTGTTCTAACTGTAGGGGGACTTGCCTAGCTGGGGAAAGGAAGTGGTCACAGCCTTCATGTACGAGAAGGCTGTGATCACTTCCCTTCCCCCTCACACAGAGCGGAGGTCCGTGTTTACATACACGGACCTCCGCTCATTCGCTCCGGGGGGGGCATCGCGGGTGGCCGGCGGCAATCGAAGCCGCCGCACCCGCTCCCTGGCCCCCCCCCGAACACAGTGAGCGGCGCGCGCGCGCTCACAGTATCTCTGTAACACAGCCGCCGTCGTATGACGGCGTTTTGCGTTACAGAGCCACTTTGCCGCCGTCAATCTCCGATCGGCGGTCGGCAAGTGGTTAAAAACATACGCCCGTGTGTATGAGGCCTGAAACCTTGAAGATGATTGGTTTCTGTATGGAGCTGCACCAAATTTTGCACTTTCAAGCTTTAGTAAATCAACCCCAAAATGTCACCCAGCTAGTGTTTAGATCTACTTTTTTTTAAATAAGCTAGATACTGTACCTTTAGGGCCCATTTAGATTCTTCAGACAGTGTATAGCGTTGTACCTGCTTTAAGGAAGCCTTTTTCTTATAAGAATGATGGCAGTGCACCTTAACACTCCAAAAATGTTGAATGTACCATTTTTTTTTTTGCACAACCCAATACCATGGGGTGTACTCATAAAGTGAATGTGACTTTCACCAAACATTCTCTGGTGCAAAATCTTCCAGGTCCAGTTTTAAATAACAGTGTTTGATTCTCCACCAGAGAACGTTAGCAAAATGCACACTTATACAGAGATATGGACCTTCATATGTGTTGTGTGCTGTGTTGCATTGTGTCCTGTCTTTTGTCCACTACAATGTATTGTGTTTGGGTGCAGTTAAAAAAAATGGCACATCAACATGGGTTAGAGTTACGTGTAGTAAAATTCGATTTTTGTACTTACTGTAAAATCTTTTTCTTGAAGCCCATTAAGGGATACATGAATTCAAGAATTCTTAAACAGTTGAGTTATAGAGCCACCTACAAGAGGCTGGGACACTGGCAAACAAAAATGGCTAGAGCCCCTGTATACCATCACCTCTAACCAGGGCTGGGACAAGGGGTGGGCAGGAGGGGCCACTGCCCTGGGTGCAGTGGGTATTTGAGGGGCTGTGCTCGAAAGCGTGATTTGCAGGGGTGGATTTTGTACAGGGAGGGTGGATTTCTGTTAGAAAGGGGAATTTGGGGTATTTGTGCTAGGAAGGGAAATCTGGGGCTGAGTATTAGTGCTAGGGGAAAGAATTTGAGGGGGAGATTTGTGCTGGGAGTGAGGGATTTGAAGGGGGAGAGAGGATTAATGTTCAGAGGGGAAATTTCAGGGGTAGAGGAATTGTGCAAGGAGGGGGGGGTGTGGGAAGGGAGAGGATTTGAGCTGAGAAGCGGGATTTGTACTGGAAGAGGGAGGGAAATTTTTGTTTGGGAAGAATTTTGGCTTGCAAAGGGCATTTATGGGGTAAGTGTAAAGATTAGTGCTCATTTTTTTGGGGGAGGGGGGAGGGGATTTATGCTGACACATAATAACATACATTTGGGGGGAGGGATGACTATAATAATAGAGGTCCCAAGATCTAGGTTACAGGCGTTGGTTTTTCTGGGGATATAGAGAAATCACCCCTAGAAGCAGTAGGGGAGTATGAGTTCATCCATTGCAGCAGGACTGTCCTCTGTCTTTGAAAAGGAATGTTGTTGCACCACATAAAACAGCTAGGCCCAAAGTGAGCCAGACCTAAACCTAAACAGCTGCTGCTACTGCTGACAAGAGGAGGTGACCACCTGTAGGCAGGCAGTGGAAAACAACAGAGACCAGATGATCCACAAGGTGCTTCAAAGGAAGGAGCAAAGGTGGGATGTTGCTTCTTCTAGGCTAAATTGTGGTAAATACAAAGCAGAGTGCCTTAGCCTTACTCTCACTACAGTGAAACCAGGAAATGCTGGAAATATTGAAAAGTGCACAAACTGAAGCTACACAACAGTTGAGGTATCTTCCGGCACTTCAGCTTAAACGGCTTTACATATTGAATCTTCAGAGACAGGGTAACACCAGAGACTGTGCCACTACTCCAGTTCCAGACAGCATTTTGTAAATACACAATGCACAAAGGTCTGGAAAACCAGAGCCGGTGCCCAACAGTCACAATCCAGGCTAGGCCCTATCAGGTCTGGATAAGGCCTCCAAAGCTGCTGATATGCTGTTCTAGGAGGCGTTTTTGAAGTCTTGATTGAAGTCACCAAACGAAAAAAAAATCTACAGTCTGTCTTATATCTTAAGTGTAGACAATTAAAGTGAAAAATCTAAGAATAAAAAATGTCTGAAAAAATATAGTTTAACTTTTTTCAGCAGAGCTTAAAGAAAAGGCTTCAAACCTCCTAGGACCCTAGCAAAAACACAGACATAACAATTAGAGGTGGCATTATATGGAGGCTGACTTAACGTTTTTTGCTTGCCAGTGTCCCACCCTCCTGACAGTTTAACCCACCCTTTCCTGTGCCCCTGTGTTCTTCAATGGATGAAAAAGAAAATATGTGTTTTACCACATTAGTATAACATGACTATATGAATGGACCCTTAAAGGACTACATCCTATAGCAGACTGGGATCTAGAAATAACTACACCACCAGTTCCTAACCGTAGGGAGTGACTGACAGTGTAGTTCCTCCTGGTGTCATATCATAGTAGTTCCTCCTAGTGTCATATCATATTGCCAACTCAGTGATCCCACCTTCTCCTTGGCAGCAAACTGAAACAAGAAACAGCACAGGGGGATCATGCAACTTAAATTTAGAAAAACATTTTATGGTAATTTGCACACATTATAAGTGAAGGTTTTCAATGCATGTACCAGGGCATTGCATAAGAATCACAGAACTCTACCATAATAAATCTACTCTATTCACAATGTCAGGGAAAGGACGAATCCCTGTTCTAAGAATGGTCTTTGGCTGATGGTATTGAAGGGCACTATAAATACTTTAAGCTTAATTATCACTATGCAAGTCCTGAAGCAGAAACAGAATAGATGACGGTTGATGACAGAGCTTGTGTACACAAATTTAAAAACAGAATTCCAAACAGAACATAAACCTCAGTATTGAATATGCGGTTTCATCAGCTATCTGCTTAGGTCTACTAGTTATTTTGAATGGAAATTTTGGAAATATAAAGTTAGGTTCCACTAAAGCTTTTCATTTGTAGCAGAAATAGAAGCTTGAGTATGTCACTATGCTGCGCCTGGATGGATAAAACGTATTCTCTTTTATAAATATTCTTCCTATATTAAGAGTGCTCTAGATTTCCTATAACCCTACAATAAATGTCCACATACAACATGTGAATATAGACTCCTGTAAACATACAACCATATATGTTATTTAAGACAGAAGGGGTAATTTACTAAAACCCTGATGCCTAACTTGTGGCCCCTGGGCACTTATTTTGCAGCTATTGGGCCCTTGAAGAAAGTAGACTGTGTGTTGGTGCTTACTCGGGCCAACATAGAAAAAAATCTTTAGACTGGGCTTCTAGTAGATGAATGGTTTGGTTTATTTCTTTCACACTAACCTAACTTTTTATATGCTCTCCTTTATTCTGTTTATGTTTTTTTGAAAATTTAAGGGGGTTGCTAGGAGCACACATATGGAAGCATTAATTAGTAAAAGGACTGCAATTAGTAATGGTTTTCAGAAGTTTAATGTAATGTGCCTGCAGTCTGTGACAGTCCCTGAAGCATGTCTCCAGCCTCCAACAACTCCGATCAGTTATGACACCAGCCATACCTGCAGTCTCTGACCATCTCTTGTAGAATGCCCATTGTCTCTGACCATCTCCTGCTCCATGTCTGTAGTTCCTTATAGTTTTCTGTAACATTACATTCACTGAATATCATGTGTGCCCCTTTGGTGATGTCAGTGACTACACCTGAGGCCCCCTATATCAAGTAAGTTAACCATCACTGTTCTAAAATATCAGAGACTCCACTGTGCAAAGTGAATGCTCAGAGTTTAATTTATAAGGTGATTATGTGTTCATAGTCATCATCCAATCATGGGCAAGAAACAAATTCAGTATTTATTTAAATGTCCCCTGCACATGAATGGGTGTGCAAAGTTAACTTAAATCTACTTGATTTACCAAGGTCAGCGAACACTTTGCAAAGTCAACATTCTCTATGCGTTTAGTAAATCAACCCCAGAGTATCAAGAGTATTTGCATGTGTATTTGAGTTTGATGGTCATGCTTTACTTAGCTATACCGGAAAATAAAAATCATTGTAAAATAAATCTAACTCCAACCAGAACTTTTTGGTTTGGTTTGGATGGATTGTTAAAGTATTAGAACTGGTCAGGTTTCAACTGATGTGGAGGTTCTCAATGGAGAGATTTAGCATCACTTCCTGGTAGAAAGTCCGAGCAAATCTGTCCAACAAGGAGACAAAACGCAATAAAAAATGAATAAAGATTATAATTCTTTACTTCTTTTTGCTGTATGTTTCCGCTTTAAGGGGACTTTCCCTTACCTATAGTTTAGGTCATGGGTGTAATAGATAGACAGCAAGTGAGAAGAAATTTCCCTAAGGCTGGGTTCACACTAGCTACGGCCGTGTGTCCCAGCAGGGGTCCAGCGTGTCCCTGTTTACCGTTTCAGATGCGAATCAGGTCAGAATTTTGGCCCGAATTTGGACCTGAAATGGGCCAGGTGACGCACAAGACCCTTCTGCAATCCAGACCACGGCCACCCAGGAGGTGTGTGAACCGGCTCCATTGAGAGCCTGTCACACTCCTGTCATGCGAATTGGATGTGGAGAAACCCACAGCCAATTCGCATTAGTGTGAACCCAGTCTTACTAAGATACAGAAACGAATAAAAAATTGACAGGCTGTAACCCTTCCCAACACTATGCAAACCTAAAAAAAGGGTTTTCAGTAGCAATGAGCTTGTGTGTTGTCCGAACTCGTATTTGGCCAAACCTAGAAGGATACTGTCCGTGTCAACCTAATCAGTTGTATTCAGAGAATTCCCTCCACAGCTGCATGTACACAAACGTATGGGGATGCTTGTGACATGTTCAGGACATCATTGACCTAATCTGACCATGTGGCCAATGTCATTGACCTAATATGGCCATGAGGCCATATTAGATCAATGATGTCATGGGCATCTCCGCCCATTTGTATACATACAGTTGCGTGGTGGGGGATACCCCACCTGCAGCTGATTGGGCTGGCACTGACAGCTTCCTTCTTGAAGTTGAGATCAAACCCAAGCTTTTCCTTTAACTGGAACTGGGCTTTAACGTGGTAGTAAGGTCACTGATTTAAAAATTTGCTGGCAGGCACACTTACGGGCTGCTGTGTTGGGACTCCCACTCACATGCACCAGAGTGATGTCACCTCAACCCGGCCAATCGAGTGGACAAAAAATACAAAACCCAGAAGGAAGACCAGGTGAACATGAAAGCGCTAAGGATCGGGGAGAGCACTGATAGCACATCGCTGGAGGGCTTAATTTGTAGATAAATCTCTCAATGTACTAGAATGCAGTGGATAGTAGTGCATTATGACTTAAACCTGCAAGGGGACCATTGTTTTTATTTTGCTCTTGAGACTTTACTACCACTTTAACCAATAACAACATTTGCCAGAACGTCAAACCCTTTTTTTGGGGTTTTTTTCCGTGCTCCCATTGGAGTGATTTCCCATCACTTCTTATCCTGACATGAAAAAAGGGAAAATCTGCCTCATAGGAACACAGGAAAAAAAATCTTTGGGGTCGGAGGACCTTTAATATACTAATGAAAAAATGTGAAATCATGAGCACCATTTAGAGGGGCAAAGCCCATAGCCAAAGTGAATGATGAGAATAGAAATAGCAGTGTCTTTTATCCTGTGTGATGTTTTATCGGACATCAAGCCATAACCCGAAATACTGGGAGCAAGGGAAGATAACACTTGTAAGAAAACAGTGTTTTGGCAGAGAGACCGATGTATTGGCTGATTAGCCTCTGTGAAGTGACCACCATGCTCAGGAACACAGAGATTGTAAATGCTTGCTCAAAAAAGCCCATAAAAATCTCACAGAGGCTCCAATCCTTCTCTGCTCTATCCAAAACAAAATAAAATGTTTTGGCTGGAGTTAAGTTTTAAAATAATATAGCATGAAAAACTGCTACACAAGCCATTTTGTAATTTGTTGTTATGAAAGCTAATGGGCATCACTTGCACCTAGCAGCACTAGGGTCGTGGGTTCAAATCCCAACCATGGCACTAGCTGCCTGGAGTTTGCATGTTCCTGCATGGGTTTCCTCCTAAACTCCAAAGGCATGCTGGTAGGTTAATTGGATCCAGTCTAAATTTGCCCTAGTATGCATGTGAGTTAGAGGCCTTAGGGCCTCTTGAGGGCAGGGACTAATGTGAATGTACAATATACAGTATATGTAAAGCACTGTGTAAACTGAAGTGCTAAATAAGTAATAAATAAATAATCAGATCTCTGTGGGAAAAAATCCTCTCGTGCAGTGGGGCTGCCCCTGCATTTTAAGGGTTAAATACTTGTTTTGGTCTAGGGGACCAGAGATCGCAGTTTTACTTACCTGGTCCTCCTCGCCAGAAGACTCCCTCCAGGTTGTAAGATTGGTCTCTGCGGCCCCTTCTTCCTACGCTCTGGTGGTTGGATGCTCTCTGATGTCATTAAGACAAATGCAGTGCCCATAGCCCTGTACTGGTTGTGGGGGTATGCCTAGGCACTGCTAGAGCATAGAGAAAATCACCAGCTGCTGGAGAGGTGAAGAATTGGGGCAGAAAAAACGCTTTTTGTGGCCCCCACAATCCCAAGACCTAAACGAGCATTTAGCCCTTGCAATGCATTGGGTAGCCCTACAGCAAAGGAGGATTTTTTTCTCCCCCCTTTAAATTAATTTTCCATTTCAATCTGAAAATGCTCTAATTTTCTAAAACTGTCAAAGCAATATGGCCAATTGACAACTGTAATTTCCTGCTTGTGTGACTGGCTCACTGATTTTCTCAGAAACCTACCCTAAGATACAAATAACATTTTTGGTATTCTCTGCAAAAGGAATTTAATTTTTGGTGAGATACTCCTTAAGGGTTAACTACGTCTAAAGGGATGCAGACCCTGCAGCTTTCCTCATTAGAATACTGAACATGGTTATAATGAACAAGACCCTCCCATTCAGAAATCCGCCTTGAAAGGAATTAGTGGAACAGCTTTTTCATCAGAACAGAAAATAAGTAGGACTCTGCTACAAAATTTGTTCAAATCTCTGCAATGTACACAGATCATGCAAAGGGGATTGCTTTTTTTTCTCAACATAAGTAGGGTTTTCATCCCAGAGCCATCCCCCATACAGCCCCCCCACACACACACACACACACACATTGCAAGGGTTAAATGCTTCTTAATGCTTAAAGCATTTGTCTAGGGGTAGCCATAGAGGTTATATTACTTACTGTACTCCCTGCTCCAGCTAGCTTCAGCACTGTCCTCTTCTCTCTGGTGCTCAGGGTGTGGGTGGTCCCTCAGCATCATCACATACAATGCAGGGCTATTAAAGTGTTACTAAACCCAGGACCCTGCATTCGCTATATCTGGTCTCCCACAGCACACAGAACATGGAAATGCAATTATTTAAGTAAATATAAACTGCTAAATACCCCTTCTCATCAGCAGTATATAGCAATTTTGCAACTTCTATCAGTGCCTGATTAAAGCTTGTAGGAGGAGTTTTCATTCTACTCTGACTGTCCTATGAGGCTGCAGGACCCCTGTCCCTCTGTCTGGACAGTGCTGATTGGCCCTGTGCTGATCACATGCACCATCCCAAGAAAAAAAAACTCTCTAGCAATACACACCAAACTGAGCATGTGCAACCTGACTCTAAAGGCGCTGTCTTATCAGGAGATGGATTGGTGACAGTGAAAGAAGGGGAAGATCAAAGAATACAGGATGAAACAGCTTTTTTACACAATGTGCAGGATTAACCCCTTAGGTTCCTCAGTGAGTAGAACAAGAATGCTTTACTGTAAATATACACACTGATTTTACTCTTGTGGGTTCAGTAACACTTGAAGCCTACATTGTTCATGGAAGAGAGCATGTAGCCGTGGCTAAGAGCGCCTTTAAAGTGTCAGTATCACTGGACCAGCATGGATGGAGGAAACCTGCTGGAGCCAGAAATAAGGTAAGTACTACTCCTTAATTATTAAACCCCTGCAGTGTGGGCACCCAATGTAAAGGGTTTTTTTCCAGCCCGGAGTTCAGATTTAACCAAAGTGAAATATCAATGAAGCAGGGTGAAAAGGCACTAAGAGAAGTATACCAAAGTAGCACTAATTCAAGACATCTTATCAGCACTGTAAAGTACACAACTTGAGATGACAAATACATTTGCTGGGGGCTATCTGTGTTTTGCAAAGGGCTTTCAATACAAATGAATAGCTCAGTGTCAGCACATTATATATTTTCCTCCATTCCATGTTATGAGTGAGTGTAAATAAATGAGCATCTGCAGGGTGACGCGCTTTAGCACCTTATGTGCTATTCAGAAAATGTTAATAGACCGCTGTGCTACCTTCCAAAGATGTTTAAACTGAAAACACAAAGGGAGATTTAAAAATTCCACAGGGTAACAAACAAGCAGTCAATGACAGGACTGCTGATATTTATCAATTCCCTTCATCACTTTCCTGACATCCCCTATAATGACTTTAGGAGTTACTCCTTGAAGGAAGGCTAGCTCCATCTGAAGGGCACACTCCAGAACTTCAGAGCTACTGCACAAGTAATGGGCAATGGGAATCTGCCATGCACTGGTTCAATTAACCTCTTCCATACCAAATGATCAATATTCAAACAGCTGGCCAAGGATCCAAACTACAAGCAGAACATAAACTACAATCTTAAGACATAAACAAGTATATTTCTATATCAATATTTTGTTATAAAACTGTAAATCTGCACAAGTAATGGGCATGGGGCTATGCCATGCACTGCCTCTATTAAATTCTTCCATACTAGATGATCAATAGTTACACAGCTGTTTAAGAATGCAAACTGCAAGCGCAAAATAAATTGAAATCCTAAAGACATAAATACTGTATTTATACTCCACTTGCAGTAAATAGTTCATAGACTGTAAATCTGCAAGCAATGGATAAGCACCACTGCCATGCACTGGCTCTATTAACCACTTCTATACTAGATGATCAATAGTTACACAGCTGGTAAAGGATCCAAACTACAAGCACAAAACAAACTGAAACCCCAAAACCATAAACATTATTATTCCATAAACTGTAAATCTGCACAAGCAATGGGCAATGAGCTCTGCCATGCACTGACTCTATTAACCTCTTCCATACCAGATGATCAATAGTTACATAGCTGCTTAAAATCCAAACTGCAAGCAAAAAATAAATTGGAACCCTAAAGACATACATATGGTATGTACTGTATATTTAACTTTCATAGACTGTAAATCTGCACATGGATAACCACCACTGCCATGCTATGGCTCTGTTAACCCCTTCTATACCATATGATCAATACAGCTGGTCAAAGATCCCAAACTACTAGCAGAAATGAACCTGCAATCCCAAAGACTATATTTATATTAGGAATTAATTGTATTTATTAAACTGCAAGTATGCACAAGCAATAGGCAGGAACTCTATATGTAGTGGATCTATTAACCTCTTTCATACCAGATGATCAATACACTGGTCAAGGATCCCAAACTACATGCACAAAATAAACTGCAACTTCAAAGCCAGACATATTTATATTGCATATTCAGCAAATGGTTATTAACCTGTAAATCTGGAGTTCCGCCATGCACTGGCTCCATTAACCCCTTCTACACCAGATGATCAATAGTTTTAAAGCTGGTCAAGAATCCAAACGACAAGCACAAGCTAAACTGCAACCCTAAATACAGAACCATGTGTATTCCATTATTTATAATTAATAATTAATAATTATTAAACTGGAATTCTGCACAAGCAATTAGCAAGGTGTTCTTCCATGCACTGACTCTCTTAACCCTTTCCATACCAGGTGATCTATAGTGACACAGCTGGTCAATGATCCATGCTACAAGCAAAACAATAAACGGAACCCCCAGAAACATAAACATTAAGATTCCATTCTTTAAGTAGATATTAAACTGTAAATCTGCACAAGCAATGGGCAATGAGCTCTGCCATGCTCTGGCTTTCTTAACCTTTTCCATACCAGGTGATCAATAGCGACACAGCTGGTCAATGATCCATTCTACAAGCAAAAAATAAGCTGAAACCCCAAAAACATAAACATTAATATTCCATTCTTTAAGTAGATATTAAACTGTAAATCTGCACAAGCAGTGGGCAATGATGCCATGCACTGGTTTTCTTAACCCTTTGAATACCAGGTGATCAATAGTGACACAGCTGGTCAATGATCCATTCTACAAGCAAAAAATAAGCTGAAACCCCAAAAACACAAACATTAATATTCATTTTTTAGGTAGTTATTAAACTGTAAATCTACACAAGCAATGGGCAATGAGCTCTACCATGCACTGTTTTTTTTAACCCTTTCCATACCAGGTGATCAATAGTTACACAGTTGGTCAAGGATCCAAACTACAAGCAAATAAAACTGAACCCTCAGAAACATAAACATTAATATTCCATTTTTTAAGTAGTTAATTAAACTGTTAATCTGCACAAGCACTGGGCAATGAGCCCTGCCATGCACTGGCCCTATTAACCTCTTCCATACCAGACCATCAATAGTTACACAGCTGGTCAATGATCCAAACTACAAGCACAAAGTAAACTGAAACCCCAAAGACATAAATATTTATATTCCATTTTAAGCAAATAGTTACACTGTAAATGATCTATATAAACAGTTGCTAGATGAAAGAAACAATGTATCTGCTGTAAGTGCATAAACAATGTTGCAAAGCTGGAAAAGAGTCATGTGACATGCTAGAGTTTGCAGTGACAGATCCTGACAGCTCACCTTCCTAGAATTTGCTCCCACTCTACTCCACATCAATCTTTATGGATCAGCTGAATGGAGAAGACAATGTCCAGAAATTGTACAGAGAGGTGATATGGAGTGTTCAGATCTTCATGCCCTCTTGTGATCCCCCTGGGTCTGCCTGAGAGAAGAGGGCACCATGATGTTGATGATGATAAGTGTGTGGCTTTGCTGTAACCAAGAGCAGGAGACCTGATCAGCTTCTGGAATACAGCTGAGAGCTGCCTCTCCAATGCACCAGTCAGGCGGCTGAATGAAAATGCAACAGGTCTGTAAGAAGTATCAGAGCAAAGAGCAGTCAGCCACCGGCTGGCACCACCTACTGGGCGTCCTGGAGAAGTGCAGGGAGGCACTGCTTTAAGGGTTCCCCATGGAAAAGGAGCTGAGAGCAGACAGACATACTCCTGTAATACAGTAGCTGAAGCCAAAATAAGAGAAAAAAAAGGCAGGGTTCCTGGTAGCTCTTAGACTTTAAGAGGCCCAGGGGCAACTTGATCTGAAGGATTTCCATCTTAGCTTCTTTACATTTTTCCATTTTAACCTCTAGCTGACAGAAGGGGCAGCACAAAATGAGTCCCAGGTAATACATTATATATAATGAATATTGGATGCTGGGACCAAAAAATAACTGCAGGGAACATTCTCCGCTTACCTTACCTAATCCATATTACCTAAGTAAAGATGCATTTTTTATTTTACTTTTACATCATTATCTTATTTTTTATTATAATTATTATTTTTTTATCCTTTTTTTCCAGCACCTTTTTTGGCAACAGAGGCAGAGCCTGCATAAGCATTAATACTGCAATGATTTCTTAAGGCTGGGTTCACATCTCAGAACGTTCTGGCTCACAGCAGAGTCCGGTGCGTCTTCATTCACCGATTCAGGTCCGATTTCAGCCCAAATTTTGCACTGAATGAGAGAAGGAATATTGTTACCTAGTGCAAATCAATCTTGGATTCCTTTTTTTCTGCAACTGCAGACACACAAAAAAATATAATGCTCTTGTATTAAATTGCATTGTAGTTGTACCATCTCCATTTACTGTTTTTATTTTTACACCATTATTTTATTTATTTTTATTATTTATTTTATTTACTAATTTTATCTTTCCTACACCATTTTGGCAACACAAACAGGGCCTGTATCAGCTTACCTTATTTAATCCATATTTACCTAAGTAAGTTTGTATTTTTTTATTTCTTTTTTTACATCATTATTTTATTTTTATTATGATTATTATTATTTTTTAATCCTTTTTTTCTGCACCTTTTAGACAACAGAGACAAGGCTTGTATAAGCATTATTACCACAATGATATCTAAAAGAAGGAATGAACTTCTAGAAGAGGTAGAAAGCCAGTCAACAGTAAATGGCAACAAACATACTGTAGATCTATGCTATAGACAAGTGTTTCTCAACCTTTTTTCAACCATGGCACCCTTTAACATTCTGCACAGTCTTGACGCACAACATTTTAAAATGAAACTAGATGTTCAAGATAACGCAGCAACATCCACACATGTAGGACACCCAACATTAGAGATTTATTCTTCCAAAGCAAATACACCTTTGTACACTCATACTGACAAGTATTCCAGTGTTTCCCATCTCCCTCAGTTCCTCTCACTACTTCATCCAATGTGACCCCAGAGCTGATGGAAAGAGGCAGGGAAGGGGCAAACAAGGATGTTGTATAGGTGCCCGATGTCCTCCTTATCAACCAATGGCATCATTAGTTGTTAAGACACCAGTGGCTAGAAGGTTGAATGGTGCACAATGAAAAACTGTGGCTTTCTGTTACTAAAAGGCAAGCTCAGTTCACCCGCTGGCTTTTATACAGTTTTTGGGCAATTTTTAGGCATTTTGCTGAAGCACCCCTGAAGAAACCTGAAGGCACCCTGCTTAAAAAAGGCTGATATAGACAAAAAAAGTTAATGAAAAAATAAACAAACCAAAAAAAAAAAAAATGGGCAGAAACAATGTACTGTACTACTCTGTCTTTTTTTGCCATCACTTTTCTATGTTTCTAAGTTTAGTTAGAGTGAATCATTCATGACTTCTTTTTTTTCTGCAATTGCAAACACACAGAAATACCTCATCCTCGTGTAATAAATTGCATTGAAACTGTACTGTCTCCCTTCACTTTGTAAAGTGCCACGCAAACAGTTGGTAAAGGGGGGAGGATACAAAGAAAAATCAATGGGCGTTAAATGGTACTCCCCAAACTTGCATAAGATTTAATAACAATATTTTACTAACCTAATTAACCTCCTTGGCGGTATGATTCTGTCTGGAATTTTGTACCAAAAGCGGTACAATTTTTTGCATGGAAATTTGGTGATATGTATTATAGGCCTGCAATTCTTAGTAATTATAACAATAATTTAGAATACGTTCAAACCCCTCATGGTAAATTGCGGGTAACTAAAAAGAAACATAGGAGGGGGGAAATGGTTGACAAACGCACCGTGAAATGTTTCACTTCCCTCTGTCATGTCAAAGTTACGTTAAATAATGTGCTCCTACTCCATAAAGACACACAAACGTTAACGTCTTTTTTTTCTTCAGTACTTACTAAGTGAGATTGATTTGAATCTTTGTATCTTTTCACTACCGTTTTTTTCTGTCTCATCATGTCATGTAACAAAGACGGGTAAAAAAAAAAAAAACCAAACAAATAAAAAAGTAATTGAAAAAAACAGATATAGTC
>BLSH010504932.1:771560-788648 GCA_018402905.1 Glandirana rugosa
CCCCCGCAGCGCTCACCTCCTCTCTCTGGCAAGGACCTTGCAGATCGAGCTGAATACATCTCATCATAGGCAGACACAGGCAGCTACACGGCACGCTGTAACATAACTTTCCTCTTCACTCGTTCTCTGCTGTTATCTTCCCCACTCTCCGTCTACATACCTCGTGGCTACAGACAGGACAGAGAGCACTGGGGGGAGGGGGAAGATAAGGCAGAGAACGAGTGAAGAGGAAAGTTATGTTACAGCGTGCCGTGTAGCTGCCTGTGTCTGCCTATGATGAGATGTATTCAGCCCGCAATGCAACTTGCAAGGTCCTTGTCGGGAGGTCAGCTGACTATTTTCTCGGGGGGAGCAATTGCCCCGTTGCCCCCCCCCCTGGATCCGCCCCTGCCACCATGCTTGACTGTAGGCAAGACACACTTGTCTTTGTATTCTTCACCTGGTTGCCACCACACACGCTTGACACCATCTGAACCAAATAAGTTTATCTTGGTCTCATCACACCACAGGACATGGTTCCAGTAAGCCATGTCCTTAGTCTGCTTGTCTTCAGCAAACTGTTTGTGGGCCCAAAGTGTCAATATTTTGTGTGATCACCATTATTTTTCAGCACTGCCTTAACCCTCTTGGGCATGGAGTTTGCCAGATCTTCACAGGTTGCCACTGGAGTCCTCTTCCACTCCTCCATGATGGCATCACGGAGCTGGTGGATGTTAGAGACCTTGCGCTCCTCCACCTTCTGTTTGAGGATGCCCCGCAGATGATTAATAGGGTTTAGGTCTGGAGACATGCTTGGCCAGTCTATGACCTTTACCCTCAGCATCTGCAAGCTTCTCAATGAACTGTAGCTCCCCAGTGCCGGAAGCACTCATGCACCCCCAGACCATGACACTCCCACCACCATGCTTGACTGTAGGCAAGGCACACTTGTCTTTGTACTCCTCACCTGGTTGCACCACACACCCTTGACACCATCTGAACCAAATAAGTTTATCTTGGTCTCATCACACCACAGGACATGGTTCCAGTAATCCATGTCCTTAGTCTGCTTGTCTTCAGCAAACTGTTTGTGGGCTTTAGAAGAGGCTTCTTTCTGGTACAGCAGCCTTGCAGACAAATTTGATGCAGTGTGCGGTGTATGGTCTGAGCACTGACAGACTGACAGACTGACCCCCCCCCACCCCTTCAACCTCTGCAGCAACTCTGGCAGCACTCATATGTCTATTTCCTGGATATAACTATTTGTCTGTATATGACTGAGCTGGGGCATTCAACTTCTTTGGTCGACCATGGCGAGGCCTGTTCTAAGTGGAACCTGTCCTGTTAAACCGCTGTATGGTCTTGGCCTCCATCCTGCAGCTTAGTTTCAGGGTCTGGGCAATCTTCTTATAGCCTAAACCATACTTATGTATAGCAACTATTCTTTTTTTCAGATCCTCAGAGAGTTCTTCGTCATGAGGGTGTCATTTTGAACTTCCAGTGACCAGTATGAGAGAGTGAGAGCGATAACACCAAATTTAACACACCTTCTCCCAATTCACACCTGAGA
This sequence comes from Glandirana rugosa, assembly GCA_018402905.1. Lineage (NCBI taxonomy): Eukaryota > Metazoa > Chordata > Amphibia > Anura > Ranidae > Glandirana > Glandirana rugosa. The sequence goes on from BLSH010504932.1 coordinate 773,110, forward strand.
CCTTGTAAAACTAACGAGTCACATGACAACAGGGAGGGAAAATGGCTAATTGGGCCCAATTTGGACATTTTCACTTAGGGGTGTACTCACTTTTGTTGCCAGTGGTTTAGACATTAATGGCTGTGTGTTGAGTTATTTTGAGGGGACAGCAAATTTACACTGTTATACAAGCTGTACACTGACTACTTTACATTGTAGCAAAGTGTCATTTCTTCAGTGTTGTCACATGAAAAGATATAAAAATATATATATATGTGAGGGGTGTACTCACGTTTGTGAGATACTGTATGTACCTTATGAAACTGGGGGATAAAACATTTCAGGAGCGACCTCAAGAACTTAAAGCGGAAGTAAACCCTGATGGGTTTTACTTCCTTCCTTTGCCCCTGCAAAGTAAAAGCATATGTGTTTGTGCTAGTATGCATCGCATACTATCACATTATGTGGCATTTACCTGCAAATGAAGCCCATGCTGTCCTCACTGGAGGCCATCTTCCTTCTGGAGGCTGCTCTGTGACTGGCTGGAGCCACGTGACGTCACTGCCGCGCATGCGTGCTGGAGCCGCCAGTCATGGTACTCACTCATGAAGAAATGGCACGGGGGAGCGTTTCTTCACAGTGCATACGCCGATGACATAACTGGCACAAAACACAGTAAATATCTCCTAAACAGTGAACGTTTAGGAGATATTTACAGTACCTATAGGTAAGCCTTATTCTATGCTTACCTACAGGTACAACTTCCACAGAGAGGTTTACAACCTCTTTAATATGGACAGTCTGGAGGAAAGAAGGGAAAGGGGAGACATACTTGAAACCTTTAAATATATCAAGGGGGGTAAATAAGGTTCAAGAGGGCAGTTTTTTTCAATATGAAACCAAAATCGAGAACACGGGGACATGACCTCAAACTAACTGGAGGAAAGTTTAAAACTAGTCTTAGAAAGTATTATTTTACTGAAAGGGTAGTTGATGCTAGGAATAGACCAACAGAGGTAGTGAGTAAGTCAACAGTAAAAGGCTTCAAAAAACATGCTTGGAACAAACATAGATCTATACTCTACAACAGTGGTCTCCAAAATGTGGCCCGTTGGCTGAAAATTGCAACTTCAAAAAACTTGCCATGCCTCTTGCTAAATGCCTCAGACTGTCTGCTTTACAAAAAAGGGTAATATCTGTACTGTCCTGGGGCCTCAAGAAATAAGATAGGCTGTCAGTACATCAGGATTGTTCAATTTTCATAGTTTGTAGATGCTATAACTTTAATGCAAGATAATTAATATACACTTATTGGGATTTTTCTGTCAAAGACATGTAGCAGAATACATTTTGACCTTGTATATGTTTTATGACAGAAAGTAGAAAATATATATCTTTTTTTTTTTAATTTTCGATCTTTTTTTACTTATATTACAAAAAATTAAAAAAAAAACAGTGCTGATTAAAGATCACCAAAGAAATCTCTATTTGTATGAAAAAAATACAAAAAATGTAACTTGCATACATAATTGCCAGTTAAAGTCGCACAGCGCTGAATAGCAAGAAATGCCCTTTTCATGAAAGGGGTCAAACCTCCCGAAGCTCAGGTGGTTAACTCCTACCCCTGACCCCAATTACTACCCTGTAACCCTAAGCCCCAAACCTAACCCACTAAGACCCCTTTCACACCAAGGCGTTTTTCAGGCGTTTTACCGTTAAAAATAGTACCTTTAAAGTGCCTGAAAACCTCCCCCCCATCCACCCCAGTGTGAAAGTCTGAGTGCTTTCACACTGGGGCGGTGCGCTTGCGGGATGGTAAAAAAAGTTCTGCAAACCGCATCTTTGGGGCGATGTGGTAGCGGTGTTTACGGCGCTCCTCCCCTGCCCCTGCCCATTGAAAACAGTGGGGCACTGCTTCAAAAGCGCCGCTAACCGGCACTTTTAACCCCTTTTTAGCCCCTTGTGGGGGGCTAAAAGCACACCGCTGCTGCCCGAATAGCGGCGCCAAAGCGCTGATATAAACAGCGGTAAAGCGTCGCAAATTAGTGGTGTTTTACCGCTAATGCTCGGGTGGCCCTGGTGTGAAAAGGGTCTAACTGACAGCAGTCATTTGTGATCCACTAGAGATTTATCACAAGTTATTACTTGACATTACTTTGCCCTGGTATGATTTATAGGTAGGTACTGTATAATGGATTGATGGCTAAACAAATGGCACCATATCCCTAATTTAATTAGATCAAGAACTGGGTATATTTATGTGGTACTTTTGTAGTGGCAATATAAAGCAAACCATCAGTTAAAATAAATATATTTTATTGTTAAATTTTAATAAAAAATGTGTATATTAATTGCAAAGATATTGTATCAAAAATTAATTAAATACACCTCTGGATATCACCCCAAATTTACATCACCATTTACTGCATATGTATAGTTATTTCACAAATTGAGGGACTAATGACTCTCAAATGATCAGTTAAAACACATGCATATACACAGTTTGCTTAATTAGGTCAGAGTAAGGGTGGAGCCTTTTCTTCAACGCATTTTGCAGTGAGCTTCCTCAGGAAGACAGAGGTAGTGTGTGATGTTACAAAAATCTCAGTATATAATCAAGTTAAACATATACAGTACATAATTTCATACAGCAGGTAAAATAAGTATTGAACATGTCACCATTTTTCTAGGTAAATATATTTCTAAAGGGCTATTGACATGAAGTTTTCACCACATGTCGGTAACAACCCATGCGATCCATACATACAAAGAAACCAAAACATAAGTTCAGAAATTAAGTTATGTGTAATAAAATGGAATGACACAGGGAAAAAGTATTGAACACACTAACTGAAATGTATTTAATACTTTGTACAAAATCCTTTGTTGGTAATGACAGCCTCAAGATGCCTCCTATATGGAGAAAGTAGTCACATGCATTTCTCAGGTGTGATTTTGGCCCATTATTCCACACGGTCTTCAAATGTTGGAAGTTCCGTGGGCCTCTTCTATAAACTCTGATCTTTAGTTTTTTCCATAGATTTTCCATTAGATTCAAGTCAGGTGATTGGCTGGGCCATTCTCGCAGCTTTATTTTCTTTCTTTGAAACCAATTAAGAGTTTCCTTGGCTTTGTGTTCAGGATAATCTCCAAACTTCACTGCCCCCCACCCCCTCACACCTCTGCCCCTTCTTACCTTGCTCATGCAGAGGGGGAGATACAGCAGCGTTGAACAGAGGGTGGGAACTGCTGGAGTTCATTTTTCATATTAACAAGCTAATGATTGGTTGCTAGGACCGCCTAGCAACCAATCACCTGCTGGTTAACAAAGAAAGTTAACTCCAGCAGGTCCCGTCCTGTGCTCATCGCTGCCCGCTCCTCTGCCTGTCTCTCTCTCCCCCACTGTACAGGAGGAGAGAGAGGGTTTACTATCTCCCGCTTGGCCACTCTGTCAGTCAGGTGACCGGCTCTGGTTGTCACGTGGCGGGGTAGCTACTGCAGCGGTACGTTCTGCATCCGGTCCCGGGCACCCTCGCACTTGTCACGGCTTACCTCTCTCCCCTGCACCTGTGAAAGCGCCGCTGCCTGATCCGCCCTGTCACCGCTAACTTCACTGGTGGGGGGGCCAACCTGATACCCCCCCAGTGTGTGGCACTGGCCACACGCCCTGCCTCTGAGGCCCCTGGAAGTTGTAGTTTGCTGCGCTGCTCAGTTCCACCCACTGCCACCAGGAACTTCAGCGCAGTCCGGACTACAACTCCCAGAATGCAGCACAGCAGCCAGCCAGTCAGCGGCCGCCTTCTACCATCTACAGAAAAAAAAAATTTGCAGACAAGCAGCACGGCCATTTTGAATATAAGGTAGGCGGCCTGGGGAGAAATTTCCACCCGGCCCAGCCCGCCCCTGACTGTTGGTATGGGGGTGTTTTTTGGGTGATGTGCAGTGCCATTTGACCTCCAAACATTGTGTGTATTATGGCATCCAAAGGGTTCAATTTTGGTCTCACCAGACCAGACTATATTCTCCCAATATTTCACAGACTTGTCTAAATGTTGTGCAGCAAACTTTAAACAAGCTTCAGCATGCTTTTTCTTCAGTCTTGCGTGGTGAGTATTCATACAGGCCAAGGTGGTTGAATGCATTACTTCTTGTTTTCTTTAAACCAATTGTACCTGCTAATTCCAGGTCTTTTTGTCTGAAGCTCTCCACAAGTGGTCCTTGGCTCTTGGGCAACCCTGATAATTCTTTTCACTCCTCTGTCAGAAATCTTGTGTCATGGCTGGTTTATGGTGAAATTATGTTCTTTCCACTTCCGTATTATGGCCCCATCAGTGCTTATTGGAGCATTCAGAAGTTTAGAAATCCTTCTGTAACCAATGCCATCATGTAAGGGGACACCCTTGTGTAGGCCATTAGTTGAGACTGAACCAGCTGATATTAATTTGCACTGACAAGGGGCAGGATTGCTTTCTAATTACTGATAGATTTCAGCTGGTGTCTTGGTGATACATGCCGTTTTACACCTCCCTTTATTCATTTGTTCAATACTTTTTCCCTGTATCATTTCATTTTATTACACATAACTTAACGTATTTGTTTTGTTTTCTTTGTATTTATTGATTGCATGGGTTGTTACCGACATGTGGTGAAAATTTGTCAATAGCACCTTTAGAAATATATTTACCTAGAAAAATGGTGACATGTTCAATGCTTATTTTACCTGCTGTATATGAATAATTGTGTACATAAAAAATACCAGAAGCCTGTACCCAGAATCTCTGATGGGGGACTGTAGGGGAAAATAATGAGGTTTCTCAATCTATAACAAAGGTGTACACAATTACTTGAAATAAATTTACGATTATTTGCATCTGTTCTTTAAGGCACATCCACCTTGAGCTCACACCCACGCTTCCACCCCTTCTAAATGGAAAGTCAGTAGGAAGGTCCCTCCAACCCACAACCCCTTCCATCCAGTGAGAGCAGATGGCTGGCACAGCCCAGCAGCCCAGACTGTCAGGAAACTGTATTTGAAAATCCGTCCGAGAAGCCCTTTCTTCTGCGGGAGCATGTGCGGTGCCCCTGGCTCCAAACAAGCCATTTAAACTGGACAGCACCATGCAACCTGTGCTGTCCATTCTACAGCATTCACATGTACCCTAGCGACCTGTTTACCCGAGTTCCTATTTCTGTGACCCGGCTAGACCTGACCCTGCTCTGACCTCCGCCTGCACCAACCCCGGCTACCCACAACCATTCTTCTGCCTGCTCCCTTGTACTTCCACTGCCAGCCTGTTAACAAACCCAGCCTGTACCCAACTACTCATCTGCCTGCTCCTACTGTACCGCATTGCCAGCCTGTTGCCGACCCAGCCTGTACCACCACTCTACCAGCCAGCACAAGGCTAGAGGGACCTCTCAAGCTCCCACTAGTGAAGAGCCAACCCTCATGCCATCCATACTCCCAAACCTTCTTTCTGCTCTATCAGGGGTTCCCGAATCAGGGCCACAAGAGAGGTTACTCCTGCATAAGTCAGACTCCACCACCAGGTACATGACACAGACACAGCACCTCCAAGCACAGAGTCAGATGCCGGCAGCCTGAGTGCAGGGAAGGAACAAATGACTGCCTATACCTGCAGCCAATGCCATGTCCATGCGTTCCTCCACCAAAACAGCAGGTTATTATGGGAGTCTTATGTCAAATGAAACATCTGGCCAAAATTCAAATAGCAGTGTGGTAAACCGATCTTTGTGATAAGAGATCCGGTCAATCTGGGGGAGTCCCCGGGGGTGCTCTCTAGAGGTTTGATTAAGTTTGAATACCACATCCCAGCTCAATTCTTCAGAGATTTAAAGGTGAGAAAGCATAAATCAGACTGTACTTGACCCACAGGCTCACCAAAGCATCCGCTACTTTCACCAGAGGATCTCTACATCTGGAGACAAATCTGTCTAGCTTGTTGTGGAACCTGGAGGCCAGGAGGTCAACATCCAGTGTCCCTCAACCATGATACCAGTGAGATCCTGAAAAACTTCCAGGTGTATGGACCATTCCCCCAGGTCCAGGCGCTACCATCTGAGGTAGACTGCCTGCCAGTTGTCTATGCCGGAAATGTGATTAAGGGAAAAAAACGGAAAGTGCAGTTATTTCCTAACTAGAATCCTTTGTACCTCTCTTGCTGCAGCAAGACTTATGGCTACTCCCTGATGGTTGAGGTACACCACTGCTGTGTCATTTTCAACTAAATCCAAATAAGGTAACCCTCCAGTCGAGATGTCTAGCATTGTATGGACAACTAAATCACTTAGAGATTAAAAAAGTAGATCATGAGATTGAATTTCTTCAACTTCCAAGTCCCCTGTACTGACAAAATGTCTAGGACTCCTGCCCAGCCATACAGGCTGGCATCCATTGTTAGGATTTTCCAAGGCAGTAGGAGCAAGGGTTTTTTCAACTGTAGAGAAAGATTTATGAGCCACCAAGTCAGAGACATTCTGGACTTTGGTGTCAGGTGAATCGGTTTTGTCTAGAGACTGAACTGAAGTGTCCCACAACGACAGAAAGCTCTGCTGTAGAGGTCTTGAGCAAATGGAGTTGCTTCCAAGGATCCCAGAACTCACGTGCAGAACCACAGAGTTGGATGGATCCTGGACTGTTTACACTGAGTCGACCAACCTAAAACAGTACCATTTAGGTGAGTTCACAACTCTCCTATGTCTTTGAACTTGAATAAGCGCTGCACTAATAATATCTATCCAGTTACACCATATGTCATTGTGTTGTGCCAGCAGCTGTTCAATCCAACTTTTTAGTGAGCGTGGTATTTTTTGCTTCTTTATTCTGCTGTATAAATGTCATTGGTCCCAAAAAAGTGTCAAAAATGTCCAACATGTCCACCCCAATATCACAGTCCCAATAAAAACCGCAGATCGCCGCCATTACTAGTAAAAAAAAAAAAATGTAAAAAACACCAGAAATAAATTCTCATGGTTTGTAAATGTGGCAACTTTTGCGCAAAGCAATCAATAAACGCAGATTGCGGGGTTTTTTTTACCAAAAATATGAGGAAGAATATAAATTGTTCAAAACTGATGAATACATTTTTTTTTATACATTTTTTGTGGATATGTATTCTAGCAAAAAGTAAGAAATATTGTTTTTTTTTTTTCAGAAGTGCCGCTCTTTTTTTGTTTATAGCGGTGATCAGAAATGACGCAGAGGTGATCAAATAGCACCAAAAGAAAGCTCTATTTGTGGGGAAAAAAGGACACAAATTTTGTTTGGGTACAACGTCACACAGCCACGCAATTGTCAGTTAAAGCGACGCAGTGTCGAATCGCAAAAAGTGCTCTGGTCCTAAGGTGGGAAATCCTTCTGGTCAAGTAGTTAAAGGATATGATACAATGTGCCATGGTTTCACAATTAAAGACACTGTCAGCAAAAGGACAGAGAGTTGATACAGTTAAGTCAAACTGAGATCTAAATAGGAGGTCCAACTGTCTATCAGTGAAATCCCTAAAGGACTGTAGAGATGTCAATAACCTGTGTTGTGTATGGGAAGGTCTTTGCAGGGGCAGAAGCTCTAATAGACCTTATACCAGGTATAACATGTGGATTCCCCTAGATGCAAAGCAGAGTGTACTGCATTAATTACATTGGAAACAGATTGCATATCAGTATTACATGGAACCTCCTCAAATGCAGTCTCATTAGAGGCAGGCTGTAAAAGCTTGGAATCTGAATCAGAGATGGTGATAAGGGCCTCAGGAACTCTGAGAGATAAAGGCCCATTAAGATCAGGGGTAGACTCTGCTGTAGAAGGAATCTGGGCAGGATTAAAGCTCCTGTAAACAGATTACTCCACACTGAAACAAGATCAGAGGTTGATATGAGGCATTGAAGGCACAGTGCAGGTCACAGGTTCAGACAGTGGAGCAATAGAATCTACAGATGAGGATGACCAAATAAGCATAGGGTTCCCCAGATCCAAGTTACAGGTATCGGTTCCTTCGATGGGATACCAGTGAATCATCTTCAGAAACAGTAGGTAAATAGGGGACAACGTCAACTGTTCCAGTGGGACAGTGGGTTTAAAAGACATCAACATTTATCAGTAAGGAACTAGGTACAAAGTGGCGTAAGGCCTTGTGTACTCACATAGACAAGCAGTTTGTACTGATAAGAGTCATAGGCTGGAAGCGATCAAGTCACTGTAAGTGGGCAATGGAATACTGGAGACCAAATGGTCAATAATGCAATACAAACAGCAATAGTAGCAGTGGGATGGTGCTCCTTTATAAGCTGAAAGGTGGGAAAGGTACACTCCACCTTGTAGATGATGTCAGGGCAGAATTTACTCAGACATTACTGTTGCCTCAGTAAAAGCTAAAATGCACAAGCTAAAATGGTGCATTGCAGTCAAAACTGTGTGGTAATTGCCATTACTGCAGCCAGACTGACCGTATTCATTAAATGAGGTCACTCCAAACAATTGTGCTACTGCTCAAGAACTGAAAAGCGCTCTGGGAGTTACTAGTAATAAAGCACACAAAGGCCTGAGAAATGCCATAAAGGTTATAAGTAAGGATATGTTAACCACAATCAGAAACTCACTCAGTGAGTGAGACTGTAGAGACTGGGTGACAACTTTGAGAATGCTCTTCAGCTAACTGAGACAGAACACAAGGTTCTCGAAAGCACCACAATGCCAAGTGTAGTGTCTGAAGGTGACATACCAGGTATTCTTTTTACCATCTCCAGAGGCTTACTCTCACTGGGAGTTATCAGACTGGATTACAGTAGAGGCTGTACCAGAGATTTGAAACTGGAGAGCACACCGACACAGTGCACACAGGTATGGAAAGTGCCATAAAGCAGAGCCCAGTGTCCACATTATAGGCGATCTTTACCCCATCCATGGGCTTATTCACAAAGTGGGCCTTCAGAGATTAGATCACACCAGAAGCTATGCCAAGGTTCTGGATTTGGAGAGTAAACTGTGGATAACTAACACAGTACATGAGGGCTGGAAAGAGCCACAAGTAGGGCCCAATGCCCCAAGGCCACATTCCCCGCAGGTCCTACAATCTTCAGCCCATAATGGTCCAGGTAGAGCTTCCAGTCCAAAGCTATTGATGAGGATTTGGCAATCTGGATAGCTGTAGAGCCCAGTTCAGCAGAATGTACTGTAGATGAAGTCTTGATGGAAGAAACATGCATAGCACAACTCAAGAACTGTTTGCCTAATTGTCAGTATAATGAATACAGAGGGGAGTTTTAAAAAGAATCTGATTTGGGAGTGAGAAAAGGTCTACATGCTTTCCAAAAATATGGAATGGATTTGTGGTAGATAATGTCACTGAGTGATTAGCAGTTTGCTGTAACCATATCGTATTAACTAATTACCAGGCAGAATAAATGTATTTTCATCATACCTTTTAAAGGACTGGCATAGAAATATGAAACTGTAGTAAAATTTCACACAGTAGTAAGGTTAATTTGATGTGTCTTTGGAAATAGTTGATGCTTTCCATGGAAATTCAATGTGAGAAAGGACTTGTTTTTCACTGGCCACTCTCTCAAGGGGAATCTTGATAAATCACTTTTCTCCACTCTCTTGTTCAATGTGCATAATAATAAAGTATTAAATGTGAGATTTGTACCTGGGCCAGGGAAACACCTTCATGGTTGACATATCTACAGCTCTGTAAATGAGTCACAGCACTTTGTATGGTTTGGATATAGCTCTGCAGTTGTTAACCATGCTTTGCCAATATTTATATTAAGGCTAACATTCTTGAATATCAATTAGCTGTATTATGCCATGCCCATATTATCTAATTTTAGACATACTTGTGAATTGTCCCTCTTTAGGAATGAAAGATTCTATTTTTGAGAAGGGATACCCATTATTTCCCTATATATTCTGACTGTCAATGTCAATTCATATAATATGTATGTATGTTGGAAAACATTTATGGTAGTTTAACCACTTCAGCCCCCCTTCATGACCAGGCCTTTTTTGCAACAAGGCACTGCGTTACTTTAACTGACAATTGCGCGGTCATGCAACCCTCTACTACAATAAAATTGACGTCCTTTTTTCCCACAAATAGAGCTTTTTTTGGTGGTGTTTGATCACCTCTGCGGTTTTTTTTTTTTTTTTTGCACTATATACAAAAAAGACCAACAATTTTGAAATAAAAACATTATTTTCAATAAAAAAAATGTAAAAAATCAAATGTATTCATCAATTTGGGCCAATATGTTTGCTTCCAATGAGCATATATTGATTGGTTTGTGCAAAAGTTATAGCATCTACAAACTATGGGATGTATTTATGGAATTTTTATTTATGTATTAGATTATTGCTAGTAATGGCGGCGATCAGCGATTTCTAGCGGGACTTCGACATTGCAGCGGACACATCTGACACTAAGTGACACTGTTTGGGGACCAATGACACTAATACAGTGATCAGTGCTAAAAAAATGCACTGTCACTGAACTAATGACACTGGCAGGGAAGGGGTTAACATCAGGGGTGATCGGAGGATTAAATGTGTTCCCTTGGAGTGCTTTATAACTGTGGGGGGTTGTTTTACTGGGAGAATACAGATACATGTTACAATCTGACCACAGATTCTTGGTACATCAACAACCAACAATAAGATGTATCAAAACGATGTAACATGAAGACTGACCTAAACTATCCAATCAATTTGTATCCAATAAGAGGGGCCTTTAGGCTTGCTTCACACTTACAGGTGCGATCAAGCGCAGGCACGTTTCCACAGATCGCATGTAGAGCAGTTCATTCATTTTAATGGGCTGCCCTACATGTGAGAAATCCTTGAAAATAAGTCCTGTGGTGCTGCAGCACCATGCAGTTTGGCACAAGCTTTATTTTTACCAATTAATTACACCCCCACACATTTGCTAAAGTCAGGACAGCATGATTTTGCATGAGATTATAGTTGATATATAGTTGATTATAGCGATTACAGAATATAGTTGTTTACACAAAGGATAATGATGCAAGCACCCACTTTAGGAATACGCATGCTGGGCCTGTGTAGAGGGAAGTGTGTGCCCTTTACAGGCATCCCTGGCATCAGCCCCTGTTGTGGGAAAACTACAGTGATTTGCCAGATCAAAAATTCAACCTGAACAATCACCTTTCCTCCCTGTGAACGGACATGCAGGGGACAACCTATGGTAAGACAAGTCCTATATACATATGAGCAGTCCCCAATCAGGCCGTAAGGGCTCATGTACAGTGCCCTGAAAAAGTATTCATACCCCTTGAAATTTTCCACATTTTGTCATGTTACAGCCAAAAATGTAAATGTATTTTATTGGGATTTTATGTGCTATTCAGCCCCCTTTACTCTGATATGCCTAACTAAAATCTAGTGGAACTAGACTAGGTGACTTCAGAAGTCACCTACTTAGTAAATAGAGTCCACCCGTGTGTAATTTAATCTCAGTATAAATACAGCTGTTCTGTGAAGCCCTCAGAGGTTTGTTAGAGAACCTTAGTGAACAAACAGCATTATGAAGGCTTTATGAAGAACATTATGGCATTATGAAGAAACACATCAGACAGGTCAAGGATAAAGTTGTGGAGAAATTTAAAGCAGGGTTAGGTTATAAAAAAATATCCCAAGCTTTGAACATCTCACGGAGCACTGTTCAAACCATAATACAAAAATGGAAAGAGTATGGCACAACTGCAAACCTACCAAGACATGGGCTGTAGATAATGTTTTTTCCAGGGCGGGGGGGGTCAGTCTTGGATACCCAGGGGACAATAATTAGGCAGCGTGCTTGCTTTGCTGTGACAAATTGTGGGTTTGGCAAAATTGTGCTTAAAAGTTCACCCTACCCATTATGCACATGGTAAAATATGCCACAGTCCTTGTACCCCAAAAAAATGGTTTAATTACTGTGCAAAAAGCATGAGTCTAGCACAGTGGTTCTCAACCTCAGTCCTCAAATACCTCCACAACAGGCCATGTTTGCAGGTTTGCCTTTATCTTGCACAGGTGCTTTAAATAAGTCAGTGGCTTGGTATAGCTATTTTATCGAAAAGAAATTCCCAAAACATGGCCTGTTGGGGATACTTGAGGACTGAGCCTGAGAAACACTTGTCTAGTAGACAAGTACAAACCTCAGTACAGTAATTTGTAAAATATGAAACTCTACCATTACATATGCTTTTCTGCACACAGCCCAAATTGAAGAACGTCATTAACAGTGATCACTGAGCAGCCAGCATCTGTTGTACAATACACCATAAATAGTGCAGCAGTCAGGAGTATATCATATACAGCGGTGTGTATGCAGTTCCCTTGAAGAAGAACTCTACTGGCAGCCGCAAATTCCTGTGGCAGCCATTAAGTATGAAAAAAATAAGGGTGGCCTATCACCACATCGATGCTGCAGATGTTTTCCTGATGGCAATTAATCTCACATACTCTGTCCTATCCAAGCGTGAGGTCAATGCTTTGGGCCTCCCTCTTAAACCTGATGTCCACCTGGTCCTCTGGCTCAGCAGTCCATACCCTAATGGCCAATCCTGTAGGCTGGATGGAGATGGAATAGCAGGCCGCACTATTCCTACAGTAGAGGAGTAAGAACCTAATTCCATGTTTATGGTAACTTCAAATAGTTTGTTTGAGCCAAGCTGGTCAAAAAGAATTATTTCCTATATGAACAGCTGTGATCGCTGCAAGTGCTGTACAAAGTGTGTGTAGCATCAGCCACATAAAGTATAGTGCTGTATTCCAGTAGTGGGATGGGGACATCCCATCTGCTACCCCGGAACAAAAAAAAACTAAAATCTGGCCAATCACTGCTCAACCATTCACAAGAAGCCTTGTATTTTATCAATGAATACAAGGCTTCTTCTGATTGGCTGAGGCGGAGATTGTGACACTATCCACCTAACTCAGTCAAACAAAGGAAGACTTGCATTTTTTGATAAAATACAAAACTTCCTGTGAATGGCTGCACTAAACCTGACTTGATTTTGTTGCGGAAACGGGACACTACTATATGTAGTTGATGCCACATACAGTTTATACAGCACCCCCAGCAGGCACATCTGTTAGTGAAGCAAACAGTAAACAGCTGCAGGCTGCTGGCTAAGTGAGGAGAGTCCCCAGTGGTCTGTGCTTTCCCTGCATGGCTGCTCTCTCCCCTGGCTAACACTCCTCATGCCTTGCCCAGTTTTGTACATAACACTCTCTTCTGCAGTCCTCTTCACCCAACTTATCTTGTACTGCAAGCCACTTGCTCCCCAGTCCCCGCTGGGTCTCTCTGCAGGCTCTTGCCAGCATTTTCTCCTGCCCCTGGGTATCATAAATAAACTTTACTTTCTCAAACTTACCCCCACACTTTCTCCTTGCCAGTAGGCAGGGCTAAATCAGGGTGCTGGCAGACAGTCAATACCTTCAAAACCAGAATAACTGTTTCTGCAATTAATACCCCAGCATTGGTGCCATTTTACGCAGTAATAACCCCCAGCACAAATTGCAGTTACTTTAATAACAACCCCAAACATGGGTGCCAGTTTCCACAATAATGATCCCTGGCATACGTAGATGTCAGTAGCAGCAGTAATAACCTCCAGCATCAGTGCCAGCTTCTGCAATAATAATCCACAGCATAGGCATCAGTAGCAGCAATGATAACCCCCAGCATCAATGTCAATTTCTGCAATAACAACCCCCAGCATAGATGGCACTTCCATAATACTAACCTCCAGCATTGGTGCCAATTTCTGCAATAATAACCTCCAACACTGGTGTCAGTTGCAGCAATAATAACCCCCAGCATTGGTCACAGTTTCCACAATACTAATGCCCATCATTGGTGTCAGTTTCTGCAAAAATAACCCCCAGCATTTGTGTCCACTTCTGCGACAATAATTCCCAGCATTGGTGCCAATTTCTCCAATAATAATCCTTAGTATTAACACTCAGCATTGGTGTCAGTGGCAGCAATAATAACCCCCAGTATAAGTGGTCAGTGGCCATAGGTGTGCGCAGCCTATTGCATTAGGGTGTGCACACCAAAGCTCAAACACATATGCATGTGTGTGTGTGTGTATACTGATGGTGACAGTAGCGCAGTGGATGGTGTCATAAAAGGTAGAGATTGGTGTCAGTAGGACAGTGGACAGTGTCAGTAGTTTTTTATTATTTTTCACATTTATACATTTTTTTTACATGTTTTGGTTAATTTATTTTAGAAGAAAAAATGAACATTTTTTATTTGGTGAAATATCATGAGTCTAAACAGGGGGAATATGTGACCAAAGGGGGAATATGTAACCACACGGTATGATTATGGTGTGCCCAGGCACACCTGGCACACCCTGTGCGCACACCTATTTCAGTGGCATTATGCTATTTTTCCAGCCTGAACATAACTAGCCTTAAAATGTCCCCCTAACATCTATGCTGCTGCATAGTTGATGGACATAGTGGAATAGTGTCCCATCATTGGTGTCTGTGGGAGGAATAGCACCCCATTATTGGTGTCATTGAGAGAAATAGTGCCCCATCATTCATGTCAGTGAGAAGAATAGTGCCCCGCCATTGGTGTCAGTGGGAGAAATAGTGCTCCATCGTTGGTGTCAGAGGAATAATGTCCCACCATTGGTGTTAATGGGAGGAATAGTGCCCCATCGTTGGTGTCAGTGGGAGGAACAGTACCCCATTGTTGGGGTGAGTGGGAGAAATAGTGCCCCATCGTTGGTGTCAGTGGGAGGACTAGTGGCCCATCTTTGGCATCAGTGGGACGAGTAGTGCCCCATCATTGGCGTTAGTGGGAGAAATAGTGCCCCATCATTGGTATCAGTGGGAGGAATAGTGCCCCATCTTTGGCGTCAGTGGGAGGAATAGTGCCCCATCATTGGCGTCAATGGGAGAAATATTGCCCCAGCGTTGGTGTCAGTGGGAGGACTAGTGGCCCATCCTTGGCGTCAGTGGGAGGAGTAGTGCCCCATCATTGGCGTTAGTGGGAGAAATAGTGCCCCATCGTTGGTATCAGTGAGAGGAACAGTGCCCCATCTTTGGCGTCAGTGGGAGGAATAGTGCCCCATTGTTGGTGTCAGTGGGAGAAATAGTGTCCCATCATTGGTGTCAGTGGGAGGAATAGTGCCCCATCATTGGTGTCAGTGGGAGGAATAGTGCCCCATCTTTGGCGTCAGTGGTAGGATTAGTGCCCCATCATTGGTTTCAATGGGTGGAATAGTGCCCCATCGTTGGCGTCAGAGGGAGGAATAGAGTCACATCATTGGTTTCAGTGGGAGGAATAGTGCCCCTTCGTTGGCGCAGTTTGGAATCCACTGTGTTAGAGGGTGGCTACATTCGTTCTCCATGATTAAACTGTATGTATGAACATTGCCATCCTTTCTCGCTCATTTCTGAGATGAACTAAAAAGTATGGGATTTGCAGTGCGCATAGGAGCAGTGTATATGACTACAACTAATGTGCACTGCTTGTGGTGACTGCGGTTTCTACCCCGTGATAAGGAGGGTGACTGT
>BLSH010504960.1:0-12676 GCA_018402905.1 Glandirana rugosa
TGTAGGAAAAGAGGACGGCCCCCAGGGGAGGGGCCAGCTGATTTCTTTTCCCTGCCTAGTTAACTCCTGGTAGGACGAACATAAAACCCCACAAAGTCATGAAGAGCTGCCTCTGTCAGTGAACGTAGGAGAAATAAAAACCCCATCAATGAATGATCATTCGTAACGGCGGCAACTTTTGCACAAACTGATCAATATACGCAGATTGCGATTTTATTTACCAAAAATATGAGGAAGACTATAAAATCGGTCAAAACCGATGAACATTTGTTTTTATATATTTTTTTGGATATATATATATATATTTTAGCAAAAAGTAAGAAATAGTTTTTTTTTTTTTTTTTGAAAAATTGTCACACTTGTTTATAGCGGTGATCAGAAATGACACAGAGGTGATCAAATACCATCAAAAGAAAGCTCCATTTATGGGGAAAAAAGGACGCAAATTTAGATTGGGTACAAAGTCGCTCGACGAGCAATTGTCAGTTAAAGCGACGCAGTGCCGAATCGCAAAAAGTGCTCTGGTCCTAAAGGGGAAATCCTTCCAGGGCTGAAGTGGTTAAAAAATTTTTCTAACAGTTACAGAGGAGGTCTTTTGCTAGAATTATTGCTCTTACTCTGACAATTGCGGCGATACCTCACGTTTACATTTGCGGGCGCGACTTACATATGTGTTTCCGTTGGTGCGCGCGGGGATGGTGATGCTTTAACTTTTTTTTTCTTATTTTTTTTTTTACACCGTCTCTTTAAAAAATAAAAATCGGATAAATTATTACTGTCACAAGGAATGTAAACATCCCTTGTGACAGGTTCTCTTTATGGAGGGATCTGGGGTCTAAAAGAATCCCTCCTTTGCACTTAAAAGTATTCAAAACCCAAAAGTCAGCATTTTGGAATACTGTGTATTTTTTATTAAATCGGTGCCACTGGCAGCCAAGTGAACCGGAAGTGACGTATATAAGTAAAATATACTGCGAGAAGCCGGTAGGTACAAGCAAAATCATGTACCTGTATGTTGGCAGCTTCTTTCGGGCTTTGTGGCATGCATCCTGCTGACCCATGCTGTGATTGGACACAACACAAGTTTGGCACAAGTTGATGTTGGCTAAAGATTTTTGCTAAGGTCAGCTGATCGGCTGTGTCCAATCACACACAGTTCTGTGTTTACAAAAACTTTGTGTACAGGGAACAGCGATCTGGCTGTTTCAGCAGGAAGAAAAAACAGACAGATAGTACAGTAAAAACAGCACACATTACACATTGTTAGGCACAGTTTTCCCCTGATTGCCCCTAGAGGTTAAAGTGATACTAAAGGTTCGATTTTTTTCCCCTTAAAATAACAAACATGTCATACTTACCTTCTCTGTGCAGAGTGGCCCCGATCCTCCTTTTCTGGGGTCCCCCAGCGGCGCTCCTGGCTCCTCTTCTCGAGTGACCCATCAGGGAAGCGCTCTCCCTGGGGTCACTCATGCAGAGCGCGCTCCTGTCGCTGCATCCATTGACACAGACAACAGGACTCGGCCCCTCCCCCGACTCCCGCATCAATGGACTTGATTGACAGCAGAAGGAGCCAATGGCTCCCCTGCTATCAATCTATCCAATGAGGACCCAGAGACACCGGCTGGAGCTGCTAGGCTCGTCCCTGGCACGGGAACGATTGGGCTCAGAGCCTCTCAGGTAAGTAAATGGGGGGTCTGGGGGGCTGCTGCAACAGAAAGGGTTTTTCCCCTTAATGCATAAAGGTGAAAAACCAGAAGGGTTTACAACCCCTTTAACCCCTTCCCAGTCAGTGTACAGTACTATCAGTGTATAAGTGTCACTAGCGACATCATTGTCAGTTAGTGACCCTCCCAGCCAGTGTCCATTTGCACCAGATTGTCCGCCACCCTAGCACAGTCCCACTCCAAGTCACTGATCACAGTCTATAGCTGCGTAAATTTCAGTATATACACTTGCAATCAGAAATATTCAACCCCTCACCTCAATATACCTAATAGACAATACAGTGATGTTGATGAAAGATAATGAAAATAAATGAAGAAAAAAAAAAAAAAAAAAAACCCTTGTGAAATAACAAACAATATTTATTAATACAGAAGTTGACTTAACTTTGAAGTTCAAATGAAAATTGTAAGTCTTGTAACACATGAGCATGTGCAGTATTATTCAACCCCCAGCTTCAGTACCTTGTGGAGTGCCCTTTAGTTTTTATAACTTCTAACAAGCGTTTTCGATAAGTGCTGACAAGCTTCTTACACCTCTCGATTGGAATCTTTGCCCATTCTTCACGTGCAAAAGCCTCTGACTCAGTGATGTTTGATGGCTTCCGTGCTGCAACTGCCTTCTTCAAATCCCACCAAAGATTTTCCATTGGATTTAAATCTGGTGACTGAGAAGGCCACTCCAGGACACTCCAGCATCTTTTCCCCAACCAAGCTTTGGTTGATTTGGAGGTGTGCTTGGGATCATTGTCTTGCTGGAAGATCCAATGATCACCAAGGTTTAATTTGTCAACAGAAGGCATCATGTTCTTCTTCAAAATGACCTGGTATTTCTGGGAATCCATGATGCCAGGTACACAATCAAGATTGCCAGTTCCTGCCGCAGAAAAACAGCCCCATATTATTGACGCACCTCCGTGCTTGACCATGGGGATGGTATATTTCTGGTCATAAGCCTGACCTTTTGCACGCCAGACATACCGCTGGTCCATATGTCCAAAAAAAAGTTCCAGTTTGGTTTCATCAGTCCATAGAACTGTCTAGCAGAACTCTGTAGTTTTGTCCAAATTCCTGGCATATTCTAGTCGACTCCTGATGTTCCTTGAGGTCAAGAGTGGAGTGCGTCTTGGGGTCCGGCCATGAAGTCCTTGATTATTCAGTGCACGTCTTATAGTTGCCACTCAAGCACTTGTACCAGCCTTCATCATGTCATCCTGTAGATGTCTTGCAATCACACGGGGGGGGGGGGGGGTTTTCTTAGCTGTCCTGACTAAGTTGCGAAGGGCCCTTGATGAAATTGTGAGCTTTCTTCCACGGCCAGGCAGGTTTGCAGCTGTTCCATAAGTTTTAAACTTCCTTATAATGCTCCCAATGTTGTCTCTTGGAATGCTAAATCTTTTGGAAATCTTCTTATACCCAAGGCCCTTCAGATGTGATGAAATAATCTCCTCTCTCAGCTTTTGTGGAAGCTCCTTTGTCTTTCCCATGATTGCAACTCACCTTGAACACCTTCAGGGCCGGTTCACACTGAGGCAATCCGAAGCGATTTGCGAACCGCCTTGTGCCGCCCCAATTGGCCTCAAATCGCCTGCCATCAGAACTCCCATTGGAATGAATGGAGCCGTCTTAATATGCGCTACTCATGTTCGCTCTGACTCCAAGGCGATTCCAAAAAAGGTTCTGTACCATTTTCAAGCGGCTTCTAGGCGAATTGAGCCCATAGAAGTCAATGGAAGTTCGCTTCCAAGTCGGATCCCTGTCTGTGAGAAGCGATTTTCCAGGAAGAAGACCAGAAAAGACACATCCTCATGTCCCAGGTAATCCCCTGGAATACCCAGAAAACCCTTAATGTCACTTCCTCCACCTGTGCATGGTATTCTGCAAGAATGTCAAGCAGAAAAGAGCACAAAGAGCTGTTCCAGAGGGACAGCATTGATAATGAAATGCTCATCAGGCTGGTGAAGCAGAGACCAGCCCTATGGGAGAAGAAGAATCCTAAATATAAGGACCACCACAAAAAAGAAGTGGCATGGCTCGAAATATGTACACTGTGTGTGCAGGATTGGGAGAGTTTATCAACTCAGGAACGTTCTGAATATTGTAAGCACCATCATGTTCTTTCAATCATTTTTTTCAGTATTTTCAGTGCAGACCATTAGTACAGCTAGCCAGAGCAGTTCATCAGTGCAGTATTTTCAGTGCAGACCATTAGTACAGCTAACCAGAGCAGTTCATCAGTGCAGTATATATATATATATATATATATATATATATATATATATATATATATATATATATATAACTACTCAGGGATTGTCATTTGTTCAATCAAGCAATCAATGATGTCTAGTCCTGTAGCAAAACTAGATATTTTTTCAGCAGTATCGTGTACAATTAAAATAGCTATTGCAAAATAAATAGACAATCATAAAACTGTCACAAAAGAAAGATTTATTTATAATATTTTATGAGTAAGGTCATTTAAAGCACATAAAAAAAACACAAACTAAAGACACAAAAAAGTATTAGGACATCAGTATATCATATATTCTATCTCATTTCAGAAGATATAATTAATATCAAGAACTGCACATTGAAATTATGAAATGGCATCAAACTGCCATGCTACCTCACCAGCCGGTGTAACAAAATAGGATGCAAATTGATCCCACACAGTAGCACCATCATTAGATCCCCTACCAGCCACCATTTGAGCACTCTCCATATCATGTATGAGAGAATCTTCATACAAATAGCCATCACGTAGGCATATAAAATTATGCAGCACGCATGCTGCTTTGACAGCGGTAATGGCGTTCTCCAGATCAAGTGCAATCGGCGTATGTAAAAAGCGCCATTTATTAGCAAGAATGCCTAAAGTGCACTCTATCACCCTTCTTGCCCTTGTGATGCGATAATTGAAGACTCTCCTAGTGATAGTAAGTTGCCTACTGGAATAAGGGCGCATTAGGTGTTGCCCCAATGAAAACGCCTCATCCGCAACAAACACGTAGGGCATTGGTGGTTCATTGGTTCCAGGAAGGGCACAATTCTCGGGAAGGTCCAAATGATTTCCTCTAAGGCTTTGACCAAATGATGAATTTGTGAAAATGCGGGAATCGCTGCTGCTTCCGTAAGACCCTATGTCTACATACACAAAGCAATAATTAGCATGGGCCACGGCTAGCAGTACAAAAGAACAATATTTTTTGTAATTACAGAACATACTGCCACTACCGACAGGTTCAAACACCCGAATATGCTTCCCATCAATCGCGCCTACACAATTAGGGAAATTGCAACGGCTCTCAAACTGTCTTGCAATATTACGCCATTCCTCTGCTGTAGGCCTTTTCATAACTATATCGTTGAGAACAAACCATAGGACTTCACTTGTCTCTGACGATATAGCTGACCGTCGACTTGCACTTCATACAATCTCGCTGGAAAAATTTGAGGGATACCTACAAAAAACACTTGAAAAAAACATATGAACAGAGGAGTGGATCAGGAGGACATCATGTGTGCCCTTAAATGTATGCGGGTGATCTCGAGTTTTTGAAACCCTACATGGAATTGAGAGCGTGAGTTTACATCTGTCATATTAATAAATCCATGCTAGATAAAGAATGGTCTGCTAAACAATATTATATTGTTATTCCAGAACACAATCCAGTTGGGCTGCAGCAGAAAGGTGAGGAGCAGCAGAGACCGGAGGAACAAAGGAATCTCCGCAATCAAGAAGCGGCTCATCCTCAGGATGACCCAAACATTCTCCCTGATGTTGGGATTGATGTCGGGCCTGATTTTGGCCCCTATGTCGGCCCCTATGCCGGCCCCGTTCCCGTGGAACAAGCAGGGCCCAGCCGTGCTACCATGAGGAGACAAAACATCAGAAGCAGAAGTAGCAGACCCACAATCAACCCCAAGGGTCGATCAACTCACCACCAAGCTGGACAGTCTAGAATCAACAGAGTTGGGGTTTGGTGTCATGGTGGCAGGCCTGATCAAAAAAATTAAGCCCGCAACAACGCAATGATGTGAGGAAGGCTGCCATGGACCTTATAGAACGTAATCTTGCACTGGAGCAAGCCAGTGTCACCATGGCCAATGTTCCACCTCTACCACCATCTATGCCATATGTTTACAATCAAAATCCCCCATCACCCCGAACCCATCCCTACTATCGCCCTCAATATCGTCGATATTCAGATGAATATGGCAATATGTTGGATTCGTCACATCCCCCCATTCCATACCCATCTCCTTCCCCAATTCCATCTACCTTTAACCCCCCAATACAAAACCAGCGATTGATGGAATCACAGATGTACCATGGCAGCCAGTGCCCTATGCCATCCACCAGTAGTGGAACAGGACACCATGATAAAGTTTATCATGAATTATAAAGTTATTATTTTGGACTGTTGGGCCTTGATGTGACTGTGTTATACACGTTACCTATGTTTCAGAGTTTCAAAGGTTTATATTTTTTGTGGCCTCCATTGTTTTCAGGCACTGCCTAACGCTTTGTATTTATTCACAAAAAAAAAAAAAAAAGATTAAAAAAAATAATAAAATGGACTTAAATGAATTCCGTGGCATTGAATTTTAGAAGGATCTTTCTGTACTATGTAGTGCAATATCAAATATGCATTTTGTGTAATCTGATGCAGGAATTAACTAACATAAATTTGCAGGATTATCATCCATTTATACACTATGATAATCCTCTAGTGCACATGTATCTTTTACATTTTTTTAATCAGATTTTTTGGTGAGACTACCCACGGGTTAATCACCAGAGGCATAACTAGAACATTGAGGGCCAAAGTGCAAGAAATTATGAAGGGCCCCCTGACACCTGGCCAGGGCCCTTCCCTCTTCCCACTGATCCTGGGGCCCTTTACTCCGATTGCGGGTCCCTTTATTACGGTACCGCAGTGAGGCCCTTTCACAAGTTCTGCAGCAGGCCCCCTTTCTGCGATCTTCAGGCCTCCCCATGGTGGCGAAATGCCAGGGCCCAGTCATTATTGCAACCCTGATAGTTCCCTCACTGGTGTCAGTAGTTTATAATTTTTATTTTGATCTTAATTTTTATTGAATTTTTTTTATGAGCTCTTTTGGGGGTCTTTGATGAGATATCAAGGGTCTAAACAAACCCCAGCTCTTAAATTCCATCTGTGTAGCGGTGGCTGCACAGAATGAATGCACAGGAATAGCTATGCCCCGAGCCTTCCATTAATTCAGAAACTGAAGTATAGTAAAAAACAGTTTACTATGCTTCAGCTATGAATGAACCAATTGGTACCAATCACTGACTCTGTTCATTCAGAAAAGGACGGAGTCAGAATACTGACACTTTACAAGGACATTTTTAATGAAACAGACCCTCCCATTCAGAGCATACGGAGAAACAAACAGAAAAGGCTGGAAGTTTGTTAAAATCCCTACAAATTACGCATTGATCACCAAGATTATTTTTGTTATCAAAATGAGTTGTGCTTCAAACATTTCATAGACTGACCAACAGTTCTTGTGTATTAATAGAATATAGTTTACCTTAATGTAATTATGAGTCGTTTTGTAGGCGAGATACTCCTACGAAATGTAGTATTTTGTCTCACAAGATGGCTCGCAACCAGACCCAGCAGTTCATCGAAACTGTAGGACATAATATATAAGGTCATTAATAAATATTTTAGTGAGAATCCTACTTACACAAACACATTTACCTCAGTCACATGCTGGAATATATAATTATTTAAATATGTAAAAAAAATATTATGTAATTACCTTGCTACGGACATTCTTGTGTAATTGAAGAACTTGACCTCGAAATTACGCAGATTGGCATACATTGCCCAAAACTGCCCTCTGGTCTCTCGATTAGCTATCAATGGATGGACCCAATAGCGACGTCTTCTTCGCATCATCAGCTTACGCTGCGTCTCCTCCTCTTCCATCAATACTTCCAACCCAGAAGTAATCACAGCGGTGATCAAATGAGGCAAAGAAGTAATTTTTTAGCTATGGTTAAGGGAATGAGGAAGAAGGGAAGAAGAAAAAGGAATGATGTCAGCACAAGCATTTATCTGATTGGCCACAGGCTAAAATCGCCTGGATTGGAAACTCCTGTTGAAATCGCCTGAAGTCGCGCCCCAATCGCGCCGAAGAATCGCCTAGCAAATTCGCCCCAAGTCGGATCGCCTCAGTGTGAACCGGCCCTCATGGTCAGGATGTATATATGCATCACAGTTGAAGCAAATGAAGGATCGTTATAGAGTTCCCAAAGGCTTAATGTTTCAGCTCCACTTCAGGCCATAAAAAAACTGTCAGAAAGCTTTAGAGACAATATTATATAGGGGTTGAATAAATGTGAAATGGCGATCTTAACAAAATATACTGTTACACACAAATACTACATCATACATTTTCTGTGTCAATTTTATGCATCACTAAACTCAATAAGAAGCCATCTCCAAAGCAGAATCCTGCACTTTGAAAAGACTGTTATTTATAAATCCTTAAAACTCTTTAGGGGTTAAATATTTCTGATTGCAAGTGTAAATGCACCATAGTTTGTAGACGCTATAAAACTTTTGCACAAACCAATTAATATACACTTATTGGGATTGTTTTTTAACCAAAGACATGTAGCAGAATACATTTTGGCCTAAATTAATGAAGAAATTAGTTTTTTCTTTAAATTGGATACGTTTTAGAACAGAAATTATAAAAAAGGTTTTCAAAATTTTCAGTCTTTATTCATTTATATAGTAAATAATGAAAAAAACCCAGTGGTGGTCAAATGCCACCAATAGAAAAAGCTCTACTTACGTGAAAAAAAAAAAAAAAAAAAAAATTTAATTTGTGCACAGTGCTGAATAGCAAAAAACGACCAGGTCATGAAGGGGGTAAATAAAACCTTCGTGTGGTCAAGTTGTAAAGACACGTAAATATCTTCCCATCTATTTATTAATAACAGCAGCATACGGATTCAAAATCGTTAATGTTGATTAATAACAAGTTTAGTTCCGCTTTAAATACCACCAAACAAAAGCTCTAACGCCAAAATATTATATGAAACCCATCTGGGCACATTGTTGCATGATGGAGTCATTGTCAAAGTACCATAGTGCTGAAAGCTTAAAAATGGCCTGGACAAGCAGCGGGTTTAACATGAAGATCTTCAAGCGGTTAAAGCATAACTCCATGAAAAAGTTTTTGTGCCCACACTGCATGGGTCAACTGCTCATTTTGTCTAGGGGCACACCGAAAGGCTATACTTACCTGATCCTCTGGAAAACCACACTGCCCCATGTCCAATGGCGAACTGTTCCTGCCTTACTCATGTCCAGAGCCGGTCTACAGGCGGGATGACTTCAGAAATAGTGGTGCACCAAAATGAAAATTCTGGACGGAAACTAAAAAAATGTAATGTGAATTGAAAATTAATTTTCGGCCATCACCAGAACATTTTCGGCCGATAGGCTGCTTTTACCTCGGTTTCTGAAATCAATCTTGCGTAAAAAAAAAAAAAAAAAAAAAAAACCCACCCCACCAAAAATGCACCTTCCTCCCCATTCAAAGGCATTAAAAACACTCAAAAATGCACCTGTGTTGCTTTCTGATGCAGTTTTTGAGTCACATGACTTGTGAAAAACACTAAATTCGCACGCATTTTTCATAAACACCTTTTTATTCATTGGCAAACCGCAGATATCCCCATTTCCTAGTGCCTCCATGGCAGTAAACCTGCGATAGGCTCCTCCCCTCAGGACAGTGAATCTTATAAAAGTAAAAAAGGTAAAGCTCCCCACCCTTCTTTTTTTCCTCATACTTGGACAGTGATTTGAAGCCAGGTGTCTTAACCTTTTTCTGTTTGGATTCAGCTTCTCCAAAATGCAGTCCTCACTCTTGGGCTGCTAAAAGCGCCAATAAGGTGAGGAGCCCCTTCTGGGGGTCTTTTGGGGCTGCAGCTGTCTCCTAACCAGGAGCATTGGTTCTGCTAAACCAGGGCTCGACAAAACCCAGGCGCCAGGCCGCAATTGCGACTGGAAATTGCGTGCTGGCGCCTGGGCTACACTGCAGCAACTGGGATGCGGCCCCCCCGCGGGTGTGCAGACTTCGGCCGGTCTGGCCAAAATTGAGGCCCCGGCTTTGCGGCCTGCTGGAGTGAGACTCTCGTTTTTGTGAACCAGCACCCTCTTGTGGACGGTGCTGTGATAAGCGCGGCTCGCTCTCACTGCCCGTCCACATCATCCTCCCAGTATGACAGCTGGGGTTTGAGTTGCTGGCTTGATCAGTTTTTTTTTTTTTTTAAATATTCTGTCTTTTTTCGCTTGCCTTCAGGCGTGAGCAATTCTTATTGCCCGACGCCCCGGACATGCAGTTCTGGGTGCCGGGCAGCTGATTTAAAAAACTGGCTCCTAACTTTTTCAGATGGCTCCTAGATTCTAAGCAAATTTGTCAAGCCCTGTGCTAAACAGAAGGATGATCGTGGTCCTAGGCAGCCAGAACAGCTTGCTTTATTCCCGTTTTCTCTTTCTCCTCCCTCTCACACACCTGTCTCTGTCCCTCTAGGTTTTCCAGCCTGCCTTTTCCTGCTTTCCTTTTTCCATCATCTGGCTGCTCTTAGGCAGTGAGCCCGAGCTTCTGAGGGCTTTAAATCTTCCTCTCGGTGTCCCTCGTGCCCCTCTCCAGGAACACGCAGCATCTCATTGGAGTCTTGGTGAGTAGGAAAGGCGGAGGCTTTGCGCACTGCAACAGAGGCCGCAGCGGCCATCTTGGAAAAGGGAAAAAGGGAAAACCTGTGTGGTTTGCCCTTGAACTTTTTTCTTGTTTTGCGAGTACACACAGCTGTTCCCAATTAAGGAGACAGCCTCTTTATTTCTTCTTAAAAGTCCGGGAGCTCCAGTGTGCTGAACTGTCTGTTGCAAATAGGTTGTACGCACTGAGAGCTCCTGGAAGCCACAGTAATGCCCCAATGTGGTAAATTAAAACTATACTAAAAAAGAAAAAAGTGCATCACATTGGTACATTTCTGTTTCCAGCCCTGTACGCCAGAAAAGCTCCAAGGCAACCTCCAGGCTCCATGAGGAAGCTCTGGGAACAGGTCACCACAGCCAGCCATTCATATAGATCCAGACATCGATCAAGCAAGAGCAGAAGGCCTTTATCTCAAACTCCCCCTAGACAGGAGGCCTCCACAAAGTGTTGGACTTGTGGAGCTACTCCTCTAGCAGACAAAATGATCTGCAAAAACAGTTTCCGAGACTATGCTGTCAAAGGGGAAACAGAGTCAGCAAGTAACAGAATTAAGAAAGTCGTTGAAGACTCAATTTCAGAATTAGCAACTTCCATCCCTTTCGCAGCAGGCAACGCCATATATGAAGGTGGAAGGGGAAGATCCGACCCTTCCAGGGCCTTCTACAGCCGGCTCCTCCACTCCAGCAATTGTTCTTCCAGCTGGTCTGGGACTGACAAATATATATCTGAGGAGTCTTCTGATGAAGCAGAACCATCAGGATTCAGCTACTCATTGGTCCAGCCATATGTCCTGGCAGTCAAATAGGCAATCAGCTGGGAAGACGCGGAAGAGCCACCCAGAAAGGCTAAGAATAATTTCCCCTTTTATTGAGACGTCTTTCCTATTTTCCACTTCACAAAACACGTTCCCAAGGCACTACAAGGTTGATCCAGGAGCGCTCACCTTGGTGGATTTGGGGAAAAGAACAATTGAGTCAGCTTTGGCACTTTCTAATTAAATATATCTTGAGCATTACACACTGTTTTCAGCCAGTTATTTATCACAGGTGTTCTGCCGTGGAAGCACGAGGAAAACAGAAAATTGTATCATATTTACAGTAATTTTCCTTTCCTGGTGCCTATCCATGGCAGCATACATTTCCTACCTTGGTATTTTATGACATGGAGAATGGTGGTGGTGGGGGGGGGGGCTTTACCTTTTACTTTTATAAGAGTTACTTTCCTGAGGGGAGGAGTTAAGGGCGGGGCCTATCACAGGTATGCTGCCATGGATAGGAAAGGAAAATTACAGTAAGTATGATACAATTTTACGTTTTTTCGCTGATATATTGGTGCATCCCTAGTCAGGAACAGTCCCCAGTCACAAGATCGCTATCATGCAGGGGGCGGGGACCAGTCTTGCGCTCGGAGGATCGGTGAATTGGGAAAGTACATCTCCGCTCTGAAATCCCCTAGACAAAAAATTAGCAGTTAACCCATGCAAGTGTGGACAGAGCCCCACTGCATGGTAGAAAAAAAAAATAATAATTTTGCCTTTTTGAGTTCTTTTTTAAAGCAAATCTCCATAAAAAAAAAAAATGTTATTTTTTTTATGCAGTGGGGCTCTGCCCACACTGCATGGGATAGCTGCTCGTTTGGACTAGGGGTGCTAGGGAAAGCTGTGCTCCCCCATGACCAGAGGTGGACTGTTCCCGCTGTCCTCATGTCCAGAGCTGGTCAATGGGTGTGATGACATTGGAACAGTCCATTCACAGGCCGCTAGTGTGTGGGGGGCCAGGAGCGATGGGGACCGGTCTTGCGGTCAATGGATTAGTTAAGTATATCTCTGCTGCGCAATCCCCTAGACAAAAACAAGCAGTTAACCCATGCAAGGGAGGAAAAAAAAAACATTTTTGCCTTTTCGAGTTCTTCTTTAAAGCAGAGCTCCATGAAAAAATGTTATTAATTTCTTATGCAGTGGGGCACTGCCCACACTGCATGGGTTAACTGCTCGTTTGGACTAGGAGTGCAAGGGAAAGCTGTACTTACCCGGTCCTTCGATCCTCTGGAAAACTGCACTCCCCCACATCCAGCGTTGGACTGTTTCTGCTGTCCTCAAGTCCAGAGCCGGTCTATGGGTGTGATGACATCAGTCCATTCACAAGACTGCTAGTGTGTGTGTGTGTGTGGGGGGGGGGGGGGGC
>BLSH010504960.1:76469-92811 GCA_018402905.1 Glandirana rugosa
ATTTTGCGCCTTGGTTTTTCCACACGCTTCTTGCGACCCTGTTGGCTATTTTGAATGAAACGCTTGATTGTTCGATGATCACACTTCAGAAGCTTGGCAATTTTAAGAGTGCTGCATCCCTCTGCAAGATATCTCACTATTTTTGACTTTTCGGAGCCTGTCAAGTCCTTCTTTTGACCCAATTTGCCAAAGGAAAGGAAGTTGCCTAATAATTATGCACACCTGATATAGGGTGTTGATGTCATTAAACCACACCCCTTCTCATTACTGAGATGCACATCACCTAATATGCTTAATTGGTAGTAGGCTTTCGAGCCTATACAGCTTGGAGTAAGACAACATGCATAAAGAGGATGATGTGGTCAAAATACTCATTTGCCTAATAATTCTGCACACAGTGTATAGTGTCCGACTAGGGAGTTCAGTTTACCTCACGGGTCTGGAGAGCCCTCTGTTCTGCCCTGGAGATGGACCTTTCATTTTCAACAGCGTATCATCCCCAAACCAATGGCCAGACCGAGAGGACAAACCAAATGTTGGAACAATACCTCCGCTGCTTCTCGGCCTACTCCCAAGATGACTGGTGCACGCTGTTACCCCTGGCGGAATTTCCCTATAACAATTCGGTGCATTCCACAATGAAGCAATCGCCTTCCTGGCCAACTATGGCTTCCACCCCACTGTGCTTCCCAGCTTAGCAGGTGAGACTGCAGTACCAGCAGTACACGAGTCCGCCCAATTTTTCAGGTCCAACTGGAAGCTTCTGCAAGAGACACTTGCTAAAATGCAAGAAGCAACCAAAGCCGCTTTTGATAGGAAAAAACGTGGTGAACTCAATCTCCAACCTGGCGACAAGACCTGGCTATCTACAAAAAATCTGAAGCTGTCATGCTCGTCCAAAAAGTTGGGCCCACGATTCATCGGCCCCTTCTCTGTTAAGAGGAAAATCAACCAGGTCTCCTATGAGTTGGAACTCCCACCATCCCTACGGATGCACCCGGTATTTCATGTGTCCTTACTGAAGCCGGTGGCCCCGGATCCCTTCCCCAATAGAGCTAGCACTGCCCCTGTCCTGATTGATGGAGAAGAGGAATTTGAGGTTGAGTCAATACTTGACTGCAGAAAGAGGGGCGGCAGGATCCAGTATCTTGTAAAATGGAAAGGTTACGGGCCAGAAAGACAGATTACTATGCTTCAGCGCCTAGGATTGCCAATAATATGTACTAATGAAATAAAATAATAAACACTAATAAAATAATATAATAATATACTGGACTCTGTTATAAACGTGGCCCGCTGCGGCAGTGAAATGGCATAAACCACAATACAGTGAAATAAACAAAAACTTCCGCGCTGGGTCAAACTAATATTAATGATTAGTCCATGAGGAAAAGAGGCAACAAGGAAGTATACAGGTGTAGAGACAAGACCAATAATCCCATATAAAGTGCTCGTGCTCAGATGGATGAAGAGGTTTCACTCTGTGCTGGTTGTGCCCCACACGGATGTGCACTCACCGTCACTCCAGTGACCACCTATCGCTAGTGTGGTCAGGGTAAGCTTTGTGGGGAATATTCCCCTCTGTGGCTCTCCTCTGTCGCTGCACTTCAATGGTTTACTCAATCACATTAGTAGATGATAAATGAGAGGAGGAAAAACTCATAGTGCAATATGTCTATAATGGATTTATTGTAAAAAAGACTAAAAACCTCAAATAAAATTTACACTCACATGTTGCAGTGCCCGCATATCCCGGCACCAGGCTTAAAGGCAGCTGATTTTGTTTGGGGAATCACCCCATTTGGGTGGCGATCGTTCAGCTGGCGATCGTTTGGCCGGTGCACGTTCGCGTTATCCTACTCAAACAATCAGAGCTGCGTCGCGATGACATAATCAAACTTCGACGCGTTTCGGCCAATGAACAGCGGCCATCATCAGGAAATTCAATTGGGGAAATTCAAACGGGCCAGAAGAGAGCTCTTGGGAGCCCGAAGCCAACCTTCATGCATATGACTATATTCAAACCTTCAAGGACAACAATCCCGCCAACTTGGGCAACTAGAGGCTGCCCCTTGTGGGGTGCAGTGTTAGGAGAAGATTGGCTACTTTCTGGATTTTTTGCACTTGTGCGCGCGCCTATGCGCGTTAGCGCGCGCTTACACCAGAATCGGCGCTGCTTGATCCCCCTGCACCTGTTAGCAGGTGCTGTCCGTTCTACAGCGTCTGAGTACCTGTGAGCCCCAGCTCTGTTCCTGTAACCTGTTCCTGTGTTTGTCACCTGTTTTCCTGATCCGACCCGGCTTGACCTGACCTGCTGATTATCTGCCTGCACCGACCCCGGCTATCCACAACCATCCGATTGTCTGACCCCTCTGTACTTCTGCTGCCAGTCTGATAACGAACTTTGCTTGAACTTTGACCACTCTTTTGCCTGACCCCTTGTACCACACATCCCGCCAGTTGACCCAGCCTGCACGACCACCCTTCTGATCTGCACGACCACCTGGAGCTTCACACCATCACCAGTGACCATCCAGCCCTCGTGCCATCCTGCACTCTGGGACTTCCTGTCTACTCTACCAGGGGTCTCCGAATCGGGTGCGCAAGAGTGGTTGTTCCCTGCATAAGCCAGACTCCACCACCAGGACTGTGACAACAAGTGTGTCGGCAGAGTGTGTTTTCTCCACTGCAGATGTGGTAACTGCAAAAAGAAGCACCCTCAAGCCAGAGCATGTGGATCAACTATGCACTTGGGGGCTAAGAATATGCATGCATCATACATACTAGGTGGAGTACAACTTGGGGAATCCATAGTGGAGAAAGATCTGGGGGTTTTGGTAGATCATAAGCTTAATAATTGCATGCAATGCCAAGCTGCGGTTTCCAAAGCAAGCAAAATCCTTTCTTGTATTAAGAGAGGTATGGACTCCAGAGATAGAGACATTATTTTGCCCCTGTACAAATCATTAGTAAAACCTCATCTGGAATATGCAGTTCAGTTTTGGGCACCAGTTCTCAAAAAGGATATCGGGAAACTGGAGAAAGTGCAGAGAAGGGCAACCAAACTAATAAGAGGCATGGAGGAGCTCAGCTATGAGGAAAGATTAGAGGATCTGAATTTATTCTCTCTTGAGAAGGGGAGATTAAGGGGGAATATGATCAACATGTACAAGTATATAAGTGGCCCATATAGTGAACTTGGTGTTGAGTTATTTACTTTAAGGTCATCACAAAGGACAAGGGGGCACTCTTTACGTCTAGAGGAAAAAAGATTTCATCTACAAATACGGAAAGGTTTCTTCACAGTAAGAGCTGTGAAAATGTGGAATAGACTTCCTCTAGAGGTGGTTTTGGCCAGCACGGTTGATTGCTTTAAAAAAAGGCCTGGATTCTTTCCTTAATGTAAATAATATAACTAGGTACTAACATTTTTAGGTAAAGTTGATCCAGGGTGAATCCGATTGCCTCTCAGGGAATCAGGAAGGAATTTTCCCCCCGTTATAGCAAATTGGATCACGCTTTGCTGGGGTTTTTTGCCTTCCTCTGGATCAACTGTGGGTAAAGGATTATATATGGGATTATTTGGTTGTGTGTGTGTGTATATATATATATATATATGTATATATATATATATATATATATGTGTGTGTTTTTTTTTTTTTGGTTGAACTGGATGGACTCGTGTCTTTTTTCAACCTGACTAACTATGTAACTATGTAGTGTTCTTACAGAAAAATCTACATATTCCCAGATGTTGAGCAGCACTGCAGTGATCCATGGGTTTTTTCTTTATGTTTTTTGGCACTTCCGTCATCCAGGTGACGGTCCAGGGAGGAAGTGTTGTCATGTGATGTCTGGTTGCCCACTGCCCACTCTGTGGAGAGTGCACTAGTGTGCAGTGCACTGCCCGACGCCCTTGCCAGTCTGCCACACCATCCACCCACAGTCAGGTCCCAGAGTCTGAGTTTATAGAGTCTGCCACTGACTGAGATAGTTTTTTCTTGAAGATTGATCATATTCAGTTTCACAAAAAGTGTCTAGGGGTTAATTTAACCCTCCCTCAGCCAAAAACCAAAAGTTCCAGACGAGACAACTGATGCCAAACTTCATCCCCCTCCCCTCCTCTCCCCCTCCCCTCTCCCTCCTCCCCCTCTCCCTTCTCCCTCCTCCCCCTCTCCCTTCTCCCCCTCTCCCTTCTCCCCCTCTCCTTCTTTCTTGCTCTCTCTCTCTCCCTCTTTCTCTCTCCCTCTCCCCCATTTCCTTCTCTTCTCTCTCTCTCTCTCTCTCTCTCTCCCATCCTCTTCTTCTCTCTCTCCCCCCTTCTTTCCTCTAAGAGATGGAAAGAAGGAGAGAGAGGGAGAAGGAATTTCCTTCTCTCTCTCTCTCTCTTTCTCTCTCTCCTTCTCTCTCTCTCTCTCTCCTTCTCTCTCTCTCCTTCTCTCAGAGGAAAGAAGGGGAGAGAGGGAGAAGGAAAGGATGGGGGGGAGAGAGAAATGTGAGAGAGATGGGGAGAGAGAGAGGGAGAGAGAAGGGCACGAGAGAAGGAAAGATGGAGACTGGAGAATTTCTCTCTCTCCTTCTTTCCTTCTCTCGCTCTTTCTTTCCTTCTCTCACTCCTTTCCTTCTCTCACTCCTTCTTTTCTTTCTCTCTCTCCTTTTCTTTTCTTCTTCTTGCCTTCTCTCTCTTTCCTTTGTCTCTCCCTCCCCCCCCCTTCCTTCTCTTTCTCTATCTCCCCTTTCCTTCTCTTTCTCTATCTCTCTTTTCCTTCTCTCTCTCTCTCTCTCCAATTCGTTCTCTCTCTCTCCCCCCTTTCGTTCTCTCTATCTCTCTCCCCCCTTTCATTCTCTCTCTCACCCCTTTTCTTCTCTCTCTCTCCTTTCCTTCTCTCTCTCTACTTTCCTTCTCTCTCTCCTTCTTTCCTTCTCTCTTTTTTCTTCCTCCTACCCCTCCCCTTCCCCCCTCTCTACGTCCCCTTCCCCCTCTCCCCTTCCCCTCCATCCCCCTCTCCCCTTCCCCTCCACCCCCTCTCTCCTTCCCCTCCATCTCCCTCAAACTCCTGTTCCCCTCCCTCCTATCCCTTTCTCCCCCTCCTTCAGCCCCTTGTATTCCCCCTCCCTCTCTCCCTCCCCTATCCCGGCTCCTTCCCTCTTTTTTTTTCCCTCTACATCGTTGACAAGAGCTTATATAACGCCACTCTAGCGTCAGCGCCACAGTCCACAACACACAGTCACACTGTGTTAGTGCGTTGTTGACTGTCTGGCACTGGCAGTGGCATTGGAAAGCAACTGGCAGGTGGTGTGGCAGACTGGCAGTGGCACTGGCAAATAATCATCACGTGAACCTGGAACATATTATATTTGTTTGTTATAGCTTGCCTTTTCTAGCACTGTGGACTCTGTGGACTGTAGGTGGTGGAGGAGATGAAGAATGTTTTTTTTTTTTGAAGGTTTTGCAATGTGCCCACTGCCCCGTTTGAATTTTCTGACTGTCTGTGTCTGTCTATTCCAATGTCATTGTCTAGTTGTCTATTGGGGTTTAAGCCTCAACCAAATACTAAAAGATTTTTTCAGACAACTGACGCCCGCCAAGCCACCAGAGGAAGGAAAATCCTTGAAAGAATAAATTGAAACTTAAAACCTTTAGTAAATATTTATTGGATCACACAAATACATACAGAAGAAAAAACTCATTGTCTGTGCCATTGCCTGCCTGGCCCAGTGGCCCAGGCCCACTGGCTTGCCCTTTCTCGTGATTTTCTGATTCACTGACGTCTGTGTGTTTTTTTTTTTGGTATTGTGTGTATGTATATTTGTGATCCCAATCCATGAGGATTTACTCAAAGTTTTAAGCTTCAATTGACAATTTATTCTGTCAAGGATTTTTTTTATTACCTCTAATGGTGGCTTGGCTTGGCCTCAGTTACAGCCTGTAATAGGTGTAATAATCGTGGTAGAGTACAGGACTGCAGGTAACGTTTTCTGTAAAGTGACTAAGTGACGAGATCTTTTAACGCCGATCTGGCCATCTGGGATCAACAGTGCACAGTGCAGCACAGCTGTGTTCTGTTGAGTCTGTTTGACTGGCAGTGGTGGTGGCAGTGGTACTGGCAGAGTGGCAGTGACAACAAACAACTATCACAGTGAACCTTGAACATTTTATATTTGTTATAGCTTTTCTAGCAATGAAAATGGAGAATGGTTTCTTTTGGAAGATTGCTCCCATTTTGAACTTTCACACTGACTGACTGTCTGTCTGTCTTCTGGCTAGCGTTAAGTAATCCTTAACTACGAACCAAATAAATATACTAAACGTTTTTTATCAGACAACTGACGCCCGACAAGCCACCAGAGGAAGGAAAATCATTGAAAGAATAAATTGAAACTTAAAACCTTCATAAAATCTTTATTGGATCACACAAATACACAGTACACACACAAAAAACAAAAATATCACACAGCAACCCGACTGGACTGCTTGGCACAGTGGCCAGGCCACTGGCCTGCCCTTTCTCAGGATTCAGTGGCGTGTGTATTTTTTTGGGTTTGTTGTGTGTATATTTGTGATTCCCATAAGGATTTACTCAAGGTTTTAAGTTTCAATTGACCATTTATTCTGTCAAGGATTTTCCTACCTCTGATGGTGGCTTGGCTTGGCTTCAGTTACAGGTGTAAAATCGTGGTAGAATGCAGTGCACTGCAGGTAACGTTTTCTGTAAAGTGACTAAGTGTGACAAAATCTTATAACGCCAATCTAGCTGAGCTGTGCCTATCACAGACAACCATGTTCTGTTGAGTCTGATGACTGGCGGTGGCACCGTGGCAGTGGCAAGCAAACATCACAGTGAACCTGAAATTTGCAACTTAGTGTGTTACAGGTTCACTGTAATTTTTGCCAGTCAAGAAGTGCTCTGTTTTCTTGTGGAGGTGGTGGTACGACTACGTGTGTATGTGTAAACTCAAACTGTAAATTTTACAGGTTATATTTTACATTTTAATATTTTCTTTTATGAAGAAGTAAACTGCACTAGCTACTAGCTATCACTATACAACAGTGATGTCATGTCATAGTATTTACTGTTCTAAATAAATACTGTTGGAATGTCTGGATGTCTGCTGTGGTCACTGTGTCTTCAGACTTTGCTATATGCACGCAGGGAACTGAGGTAAGTGTAAGGAAGGAAGGAAGGAAAGAGGAAAATAAATATAGTTCTTCAATTTCTGACTGCTTGTTGAATTTTTGGATGAAAAGTTGAAAACCATGGGCACTTGGGTAGTAATCGTGATGCATCACCGAATCGAATCGTTGACATAATAATCAAATTGAATTGTGAGACCAGTGAAGATGCGCACCCCTAGTGGGGGTTGGGATTCCGATAAGCCCCCCGCTCGCAGACCCCGACAACCACTGGTAAGGGTTGTTGGGAAGAGGTCCTTGTCCTCATCAACATGGGGACAAGGTGCTTTGGTGTGGTGGGCGTAGAGCCCCCCCGCCCCAAAGCACCCATACTCCCCATGTTGAGGGCATGCGGCCTGGCATGGTCCAGGAGGGGGGGTGCTCGCTCGTCCCCACCCCCTTTCCTGACCTGCCAGGCTGCGTGCTCGGGTAAGGGCCTGGTATGGATTTTGGGGGGACCCCACTTTTGTTTTTTGTTTTTTTGGCATGGGGGTTCCCCTTAAAATCTATACCAGACCGAAGGGCCTGGTATGCTCTTGGAGGTGGACCCCATGCCGTTTTTTTTTTTCAATTTGGCGTGGAGTTTCCCTTCAAGATCCTCAGAGCACAAGTCTCATGCCAAAGTTGGATCAGTTAAGACAATGATCTAACTTCAATGATATTCAGTGGGCTGAAGTAGGATCAAAGTCGGACAAAAGTAGTACAGGAGTACAGTAGTTTCAAAGTCGGTCTGACTTGTGTCGGAGCAGTTAAGACGGCTCTCATAAGGAATCATTGATTTTGTGATGTAATGCAACTTGTGCTCCTAATGTCGGTCCAATTCTCGAACTAGTGCAAACCTAGCCTAAGTTTCACAAAGACCAAATAATATGCACTGATTTGTTTTTTTTTTATCAAAGATATATAGCAGTATACATTTTCGCCAAAATTTATGAAGAAAAATTATTAATTTGCAAAATTTTCTGTCTTTTTTCATTTATAGCACAAAAAATAAAAAACCCAGCATTGATTAAATACCACCAAAAGAAAGCTCTATTTTTGTGAAAAAAAGGACAAAAATTTCATACGGGTGCAGTGTTACATGACTGAGTAATTGTCATTCAAATTGTGATAGCACTGAAAGCTGAAAATTGGCCTGGTTAGGAAGGGGATTTAAGTGCCCAGTGGTCAAGTGGTTAAATAACAAACATGTTATACTTACCTCCTCTGTGCAGTTGGTTTTGCACAGAGCAGCCCAGATCCTCCTCTTCTCAGGTCCCTCTTCGCTGCTCCTGGCCCCTCCCTCTTCCCAGATAGCAAGTAATTGTGCTGCAAGTTTGAAAATGTCTTGCTAAGCTATTGCTAGACTTGTCAGGCTTCACAAGATTGTTGCACAATTGCAGCAAGTCCGTGTTGAATGACTCCAGATCAACTTTCTTTGCAAACATTCTGCAAGTCTGTTGCAAGTTCTGGTTCAGTTATGTTGTGCAATAGTCATCCCACCACAGGGGTCACTGTGGCTGAATTTTGCAGAGCTCTTGCTGTAGACTCACCACTGCAGCTTTGTTTTTGCTAGAGACTTACCATGCACATTTGCTACAAATTGGAAAAGTGTCAACTAGAATGTGTGCTTCAAGTGCTCTGCAGGTGTATAACTTGCCAGTGAAAATGTGCAGCAAGTTAACAGACTTACAATACAACACTGCCACAAATTTGTGGCAAGTTATCCTTGCTATCTGGGTTGTCATGTTCCCCCACAGCAAGCAGCTCCGTGTGTCCATTCAGAAACGGAGCTGCCGTTCGGCCCACCCCTCTCTTTCCTGATTGGCTAACTGAATTTGACAGCAGTGGGATCCAGTGGCGCCGCTGTTGTGTCTCAGCCAATCAGGAGGGAGAGTCCCAGACGGCCGAGGGACTCGTGGACATCGCTGGATAGAGATGGGGCTCAGGTAAGTATTAGGGGGGCTGAGGGCAGCTGCTACACACAGAAGGCTTTTTATCTTAATGCGTAGAATGCATTAAGATAAAAAAAACTTCTGTTTTTACAATCACTTTAAGGTTAGAATTAGAGGTTAGGGTGTCATGTACCACAGTGAAGGACGTCAAGGTGAGCTGGGGTCATACATGGTAAAGCAACAAGGTGGTAAGGAGTCGCTTACGTGTCAGTGCACCCTGGATATTAGCCTGGGTTCGTCTGTGTGCTGAAACACGTGCACAAGCATTAGCTGTATGAGAATGAGCAGTAGCTGCAGAAGAATTTGCATTAGCTGTATGAGAGTTAGTACTAGCTGAACTAGCTTCCTGACATAGTGTTATTTTTTTTGTTAGGGTTAGGGTGTTAATACTACTAATAATAAATGTAAAATAAATACACAAAAAATAAAATGAATCATAAAAAATTAAATAAACGAGTAATAGTAAATAAATAATTAACCTCTAACCCTTAATAAATTAAAATAATAATAAATACCTAAACATCCTAAGACAAAATAAATAAATTACTATTATTATTAATACATTTTTTGTTCGGGTCTGGGTGTTTATTATTATTTATAATACTTTATTAAATATTTTTTAATGTTAGGGGTTAATTATCATTTATTTATGCATTATTACATACTAATTTATTTTATTTATTTACAGTATGATGATTTTTAGCTATTTGTGAATTTAGTTTACGTTTATTTATTCATATATTATTGCTATTTTATGTTTTACAATTTTTCATTTGATCAGAAAATCGTGCGCAAACGCGTGAATGCGCACAAAAACGTGGAAATAAAACTACGCCAAAAACACTCAAATCTGCCCCATTTGAGCTACAAAAAGAGTTCCAGAACTTTTTTGAGCTTCAGGCGTTTGGCTTCAGGCGACTTGGAGTGGAGATGTGAACCATCTCCACAGAGAATAATTGATTTTTTTTTTCCTCCAGAGTTTTGGAGCTTCAGGCTCCAAAACGCTAAGGTGTGAATGGGGCCTAAGAGCTACAAGCTTCAAGCTGAAAACTGCTCAGGTGTGAACAGGGCCTCAGGGATCACTTTTCAGACTGCCCGTATGAATGAGCCTTTACAAGCATTTAAATAGCACTGACAATTTACGGTACATGCACATGACTGTATTAAAACGCTGCAGCTGATACACAAAATCTTGCTGACATCAAGATCCTGCATAAAAAGTGCTCTGTACACAATGGACATTTGAGCAAGGTTTAGGCCTGGGGCACATGAGGCCATTCCACAAAAATTGTGGACGTATTTCCGCAGCATCCCATAGTAATGATTGACTGTATGCAGGTAGATGCCATACTTGTGTAAACGCAGATGGAAGTCGCTGGATATAACTTGTTTACACAAGCATAGATATTCATTACTGTGGAAGGCTATACACTGCAGCTCTGTCTCCTAGGAGTGGAAATAGGCCTGAAACTGCTGAAACGGATGTTGTACAACCTTCTGCACAATCATTAATAGCACACAGGTTGCCATTGCTGCCTAGCATCCTCCGTTGCTAGGAGGCAGCTGGCCTTGGCTGCCTAGCATAGAAGCCATACTTGTGTAAACGCAGGTGTAATTTGCTGGAAATAGTTTGTTTACACAAGCTAGGTGTGTTACACAAACATAGATATTTATTACTGTGGACAGCTATACACTGCAGCTTTGTCTTCTGGGAGTAGAAATAGGCCTGAAGCTGATGTTGTACAGCCTTATGCACAATCATTTATAGCATGCAAGTGGCCATTGCTGCCTAGCATCCTCCATTGCTTGGATGTAGCTGTCCATTGCTGTCTAGCATCCTCCATTGCTAGAATGCAACTGGCCATTGCTGCCTAGCATCCTCCATTGCTAGGACGCAGCTGTCCATTGCTGCCTAGAATCCTCGTTTGCTAGGATGCAGCTGGCCATTGCTGCCTAGCAGCTTACATTGCTAGGGCATACAGTAGCTGGCCATTGCTGCATAGCATCTTCCATTGCTAGGGCATACAGTAGCTGGTCATTGCTGCATAGTATCCTTTGTTATTAGGACACAGCTGGCCATTGCTGTCTACTGTCCTATGTTGCTAGGACTCTTGTACTTTGACTGCTTCCATACCACGCGCAGTATATTTACTGCGGCAGTGTGGATGCTTCCAGCAAATCGCCGTAAATAAGAGGCCATTTGCGGGTGGCCGCTAGGGGCGGGCGAGTGCTGCCCGCGGCACGTGGGCGCACTCGCCGTACTCCTGAGGAGTGTGCCTGCGGCTCAAGCGGACCCGAGCCGCGATGAGCGGCCACAGCAAAAGAATGGGGAACCGTCGATGTAAACACCGCGGTTCCCCCATCTGTCAGTGCGGGCATAGGAGATCTACTGATCCCTGTCACTGGGATCAGTTAGATCTCTTATGCCCATGGTAGCCCAGCCCCCCCACAGTTAGAACACATCCAGGGAACATAGTTGACCCCTAAATCTTCCCCTGCAGGTTAACCCTTTCCCTGCCAATGACATTTATACAGTAATCAGGGGACATTGAAATTTCTGATCGCTGTATAAATGTCATTGGTCCCAAAAATGTGTCCAAATGGTCCGACATGTTCGCCCCAATATCGCAGTACCGCTAAAAATCGCAGATCACCGCCATTACTAGTAAAAAATAAATAAATAAATAAAAACCCCAGAAATGAATTATCATCCGTAAACGTGGCCACTTTTGCGCAAACCAATCAATAAACGCAGATTGCAATTTTTTTTACCAAAAATATGAGGAAGAATATAAATCGGCCAAAACCGATGAAAAAAATGTTTTTTTATCATTTTTTTTTTGATTTGTATTTTAGCAAAAAGTAAGAAAAACTGTGTTTTTTTGCAAAATTGTCGCTCTTCTTTTGTTTATAGTGGTGATCAGCAATGATGCAGAGGCGATCAAATACCACCAAAAGAAAGCTCTATTTGTGGGAAAAAAAGGACACAAATTTTGTTTGGGTACAGAGTCGCATGACCGCGCAATTGTCAGTTAAATCGTGCCAAATCACAAAAAGTGCTCTGGTCCTAACCTGGGAAATCCTTCCGGGGCTGAAGTGGTTAAAAGAGTAAATTTGTACTATACACATGTAAAAGCTAGCACAAATGTTCATATGTTCAGAGTAAATTACAGTCCATACTCAGATCTGGTGCAGGTTACTAAGTGCTAACCATTAAGCCACTTTTCCTGTCAGTTTTTTGGTACCTGTTTCCCATTGGGGACATTTTCCCTTTACTTCCTCTTCTGTTAAGAAAAATCCCCTTTTAGACACTGGAATAAATGTTCCCTCATTTCCTGTTCTGGCAACAACTCAAAATTTTATAGTTGAATTCCCTTTTCAATCCCAGAGATAATGGTCATTATGACAAATACAGTACAGTTCTACAGAGACAGCTATAATAGCCTGACACATTTAAAGCTCTCACCATAATATTCAATAGAGCTGAGTGCCCATAAGCAGGAGTAGTCCAATAGCTGAAGAGGAACACCTCAAGACCCAGAAGAAGAAGTGGGGTTATTTTCTAAAACTGGAGCATGCAAAATCTGGTGCAGCTCTGCATAGAAACCAATCAGCTTCCAGGTCTTTCTTTAAAAATAACAAACAAGTTATACTTACCTGCTCTGTGCAGTGGTTTTGCACAGAGTAGCCTGGATCCTCCTCTTCTCGGGTCCCTTGCTGGCTGTCTTGGTCCCTTCCTCTTGTCGAGTGCCCACACAGCAAGCATCTTGCTATAGAGGCACCTGAGCCGCAGCTCTGTGTGTCCATTCAGACATGGAGCCATGGTTCGGCCCACTCCCTCACTCTCCTGATTGGCTAACAGACTTTGATTGACAGCAGCGGGGCTCAGCTAATCAGGAGGGAGAGTCCCGGACAGCCAAGGCACTCGTGCACATCGCTGTATCGAGATGGGGTTTAGACGGAAGCAGGCTCCTCTGGCATCAACTCTTTACAGGTAAGCTGGAGGTGGTAGTACCTTCTTGCTGTACCCTGTGTGCTATCTTACAGAAATCAGAAGGTGCAGGAAGGTGGAAGCGAGCCAGTTTGTCATTGTTGTTTTGCAGGCCAAGGCCCTGGATAAACATGCAGGAACTGCTTCTAAGAAGAAATGTGTGGTCTGTGAAACAAAGTTAGGATCCTCTCGGTATAAGGCTTTATTCCATTCATGTATTGGGGGTCTTCTGAAGGAAGAATCTTTGGCCTGCAGCCTGGTAGTTTATTCAGTAAAGGAAGAGATGGCTTCCACATGCCACACTTTTAGGTCACTTCTGGTGGATATGAAGACCCCTTCTGCTGCTCCTAGCCAGCCTGTAATGGTGCCAAAGTCCTTGACAGATGCAGTCTCCTCAGTTGTAGGGGGAATTTTGCATAACAAAGGTGGTGAGAGAGGTTCCTTGTGACCTATCATCTTCAGAAGTAGATTTAGCTAGTGGAGATGAGCCCACAATTGGGAGGAGCCTTCTAGAGTGTCTAGATATAAATTATCTCTAGAAGATGTTGACAACTTTCTCAAAGCGATTTATGAGACCTTAGATATTGAAGAGAGAAAAGTGCAGCTCTGTAGGCATGACCAGATGGGTCTGCACAAGAAGAAGTCTAGTTTTTGGGTGCACAAGGTTCTATTTCAGATTTCATTCTGAAGGAATGGACAGAACCAGAAAAAAAGCTTTCTTTCTCTAACAACTTCTTTGGAATAAGTGCCATCAGCTTAATGCCAACCTTTCCAAGGTCTTCAAAAAATTGAATTTGGTGTTTGAGGAAACAGGAGTCCCTAAAAGATGCAATGGATAAAAGAGAAATTCTGCTAAAGAGGGCTTGGGATTCTACAATCTCTAGTCTCACACCCACTGTAGCTACCATTTGTGTTGCAAGCAATATGGAGTTCTGGCAAACAAAATTACAGTTGCACCTTGCTGCAAGGTCATCTATGAAGCAGCTGCAAGAGTCTTTCCCTATGTTGTTCAAAGCAGTAAGATTTATTGCAAACACTTCTGCCAAGTATGTTAAGATGTTGGCTATATCGTGTGCTCTTATTAATTCAGCTTATAGAGCCCTAGAGCTGAAAACCTGGTCAGGAAATTCAGCTTCTAAGTTAAGTCTTTGTGGCGTTCCTTTTTCTGGAGATCAGCTCTTTGGTCCAGAGCTTCAGGCTGCTCTTGAGTGTACCAAAGACAGGAAAGAAGGCCTTTCCAGAGGAAGGGTACAAAGTCAGGAGAACAAAGTCAGGCCTAAGAAGCATTGGCCAGGCCATAAAGTGAAGAGTAAAGGAGGTATCCTTTTCAATCCTCCTGATCAACCCTGAATGATGCAGTAGCCCCACTGGGAGGAAGGTTAGGAGGTTTCCTTCTAAAGTGGTAGTTGATCACCTTGAAAAAAAATCATCCACTTGGTTCCCGCTAGGATCTCCAAATTCCTCCCCCAATACCCTCCCGTGGATGTGCTACCGCTGGTACATATGGTAGAACTGTCCTAAAGCTTGCACCTTCTGGACCGAAATATTCCAGATCCTTTATACCATGTTTGACACCACCATATCACCCGAACCTACAATTGTGCTCTTGAACAGCAAGCCACAGGTGCTGGCCCAGTAAAACAAAGAGTGACACAAGCCATGGTCCATGCCAAAATTGAGGCAACTTTCCTTGACAAAGAATACAAATTTGAGAAACTCTGGCGACCCTGGATTAACCACGGCCTTGCCTCTGGATTCAATTTATCGTTCCTACAACTTCAAGACACAATATACCCACTGCATCTTACATAATTACTTCTAACTGTCACTAATGCTCTCGGATCCCCTCTGGAGAAACGTCACTTCTCCCCCTTCCCTGTCTCTCCCGCTTTTACCCATCCTCTTCTCCCTCTTTTACCCAACCGCGACATTACTTAAACTCCAATCGCACCAGCCCGATACCCAATAACCTATCCTAATATAAGGCCTTAGCCACCCTGGTGCTCTTACACACATGCTACATTGCAAATACCATTGCATGGGATTCTACCTGTGGGCACTTGACAAGCCACTTAGCCGGAACTTGGCCCTTAGGCCTGACTTTCCATATCCTTGTCCCCTTACCAGATACACGTCCTACCAAAACAAAGGATACAACACCCATTATACCTCGGTTCATTGAATTTAAGCACTGCTTCTAACATTATTTAGAGACTGTTTATGTTCCTCTCTCACTATCCAAGGCCCCTACCGAACTGCAGTACGGGCGCTCGTTTGGTACTTGTTACATTCTCAATATGCATAACACTCTGTATGCGATGTCTGTAACCATCGCTTTTTTTCTCTACATGTACTTATTTGTACTGTTTTTCTTAGAATCTCCTGTAAACCAATAAATATTTGAACACGACTGTTAAAAAAAAAAACATTCATCCTGGACCTTGTCAAGAGAGAATACAGATTGGAATTCTGCAGTAGACCACCTTCAAACTTTCTGGTAATGAAATTACCCAATGACCCTGAAAAGGCCAGGGCTATGTGTCTCCTAGATGAAGGTTTGGTTGATAGTGTTAGGTGCTAGTTCCACTTCCACAGAAGGAAAAGGGAGAGGTTTCCCTTCATACATTGTTATGGTAAAGAATCCTTTCTGGTAAATTGCACTTAATTAATTCTCAAACCTCTCAATAGGTCCATCAAATACAAAGAAAAGTGTCAAATGGAATACATTTTTCCATCTGATGTATTCTCCAGATTGAGAGATGTATTCTCTACCTACATATTCCCATCAACACAGCATCTCAGAAATTTCTGTAGATAGTGGTAAAAATGCAGCCCTATCCTTCCGTCTTTCTTTGGCTCCAAAGATTGTTTTTGAAAGTTATAGGGGAAGCTTTAGCTCCACTAAAGCTGAGGTCTATTATAATATCTGGAGTCGAAATCACCTCGATTTCGAAGGGGATATTGAAAGTTTTTGTTAGAAA
Organism: Glandirana rugosa; assembly: GCA_018402905.1. Classification (NCBI taxonomy): domain Eukaryota; kingdom Metazoa; phylum Chordata; class Amphibia; order Anura; family Ranidae; genus Glandirana; species Glandirana rugosa. Next base: position 92,550 of record BLSH010504960.1, read on the forward strand.
CCTCGGTTTCTTTCTGCCTTCCTATCCCGACGTAAAAATGGTGATAGATGTCTTTAAAGACTCTACGACACAACTACCCTTATACATCCATCTCTTATGTAGAGAGTTAGACCTCTTATGTAGTCTACCTTTTTACATAAGGTAAACTGTGAAAAGAAACATAAACTACCTGGATAACTCTCCAAACTCTTAATTAATTCACGTTAAATGGTCTTTCCTAAGAAATGGTATTGTTACATACTTCCCTTTGGAGAGGGAAAAG
>BLSH010504960.1:125676-137864 GCA_018402905.1 Glandirana rugosa
CCCCCCCCTGGGTACGTAGGCACGAGTGGATAGGTACGAGTGAGTAGGCAGTGGGTACGTAGGCACGAGTGGGTAGGCAGTGGGTACGTAGGTACGGGTGGGTAGGTACGAGTGGGTAGGCAGTGGGTACGTAGGCACGAGTGAGTAGGCAGTGGGTACGAGTGAGTAGACAGTGGGTACGTAGGCACGAGTGGGTAGGCACGAGTGAGTAGACAGTGGGTACGTAGGCACAAGTGAGTAGGCAGTGGGTACGTAGGCACGAGTGGGTAGGTACGAGTGAGTAGGTGGTGGGTACGCGGATGAGTGAGCACGGATGCATGGGTGACGGATGGGTGAGCATGGATGGGTGGGCATGGATGCATGGGTGACGGATGGGTGAGCACGGATGCATGGGTGACGGATGAGTGAGCATGGATAGGTGAGCACGGATGCATGGGTCCCCCCCCCCTTTGACATATCAGCTGTGACACCTTATGTATCAGGCTCCTGTGGGCTAAATAACAGTCTATATTGCTGTATAATTGCGTATGCTCTGCTCCGCTAGGCCTTCTGGCCTTGGATGGGTGTCAGGCGTGCCTGAAATCCGCCACCGACTGCCCACTCCAGACCTGGATGAGAGGGCCGAGAAGGCCGCAAGATGGCGGCGGTCACTGCGAACCGGGTCTTTCCTGGAGCTATGTGTAGGGCCTGCTGCTGTGGCTTCAACCCCCGGTGGTCAATCCGACCGTTGGAGTGCGGGGAGTGGAGGCTAAAAGGTGCGTGGCTTACCGCGGTGGCTGTACGGGGGATCGTTTCTCCGCCAGAGGGTGTAGCAAGATGGTGGCGGGTGATCCGGCCCGGGTCTGCTGAGCCGCCGCTCCGGCTGTGGGTAGGGATTGGAGCAGGCACGAAGCAGATCCCAGGCAGCCTGTTTGTTGTTGGAGCAGGATGGATGCTCTCAGGGGGTAAATGGTCGCGGTGGAGCACGGATGGAGCTGGAATCTCCCTTCCTCACAACGGAGCTCCTATCCCCTGCGTCCGCTCTCGAGCCCGCCCAGACACCGACTGACATATCAGATTAAAGATCCGATATGCAAAGTTTTGGAATTTGATATTTGTTGAGGGATTTTAAATCCAGAACAAGATGAATACCACTTTTGGGCATTAGTACCATAAACATGTTTGAATAGAAATCTTTGAACTAGTCTTGTGGAGGTCTGGCACAATTACTTCCTGGGATAAAAGATGGCTCAGGGCGTTCTGCAAATCTGACTCTCCTTGGGCAAGTTTTGGTTGATTTGAGAGAAGAAAGCAGTGAAGGGGTGGAATTCTTAACTCTGTTTTGTACCCTTATGATACCACCAACTGAACTAGCAGGTATGGGATGACTGTGACCCAGAAAGGGGCTGTCAGGAACCATGAATCAGACCAAGACAGAAGTGCAGTAAAATCACACTTTTTAATAAAAAAGTAAAATGACATAAACAGAGTAAATGTGGTCAAAACATAGCCAGGGTTCAGTAATCAGAGGGGATAGTCAGAGCAAGCCAGTGAAACAGGAGTCCAGAGATCAGCGAGGTCAAACAAATGGTATGCAGGGTCAGCAGCCAGGAGAGTCAGCCGAGCAGTGTCCAGGAACCAGAAGGAAAAGTCAAACAGGCAAAGTCTTTCACAGGAAAACAGCAGAGATTTCTCCAGAGATGTTGACCAAGGCGAAGGCGTCTGAGATCTGATCCAGGCAGTTTATATATCTAGGAGAGCTGGTGTTAGGAAAACGGCTGTTTGTCAGGTGCCTGTGCGCATTGCATGCACCTGGGTGCGTTTGCGCGTGCCTGTGTGCGTTTGCGTGCGCCTGTGCGCGTCAATGGCGCCAAACGGCCTATTTAGGCAGACAACACCCTGCAGATGCTGTCCATTCTACAGCATTCCTGTGACCCCTGTGATTACTGATAGACTTTCCTGCACCCGTGACCCCGGCTTTACTTGGACTTTGCAACTTTCTGCCTGCACAGACCCCCGGCCTGTCTACAACTAATATTTTGACTGATCCTTCTGTACCTTTGCTGCCCACATGTTGCCGACCCTGCTTGCACCCGACCACCTGCCTGCCTGCTCCATCTGTACCGCGTAGCCAGCCTGTTGCCGACCCGGACCACACCACCATTCTTCTGCCTAGCACAAGCTCCAGTGGACCTTCACACACACCACCAAGTGACCCACTCCAACCCTCATGCCCTCTTGTGCTCTTGAACTCCCTGTCTGCACTACCAGGGGTTCAAACCAGGGCCGCAAGAAAGTTGACCCCCTGCATAAGTCACACTCGTCCACCAGGTACAGTCAGGTCCATAAATATTGGGACATCGACACAATTCTAATCTTTTTGGCTTTATATACCACCACAATGGATTTGAAATGAAACGAACAAGATGTGCTTTAACTGCAGACTTTCAGCTTTAATTGGAGGGTATTTACATCCAAATCGGGTGAACGGTGTAGGAATTACAACAGTTTGTATATGTGCCTCCCACTTTTTAAGGGACCAAAAGTAATGGGACAGATTAACAATCATAAATCAAACTTTCACTTTTTAATACTTGGTTGCAAATCCTTTGCAGTCAATTACAGCCTGAAGTCTGGAACGCATAGACATCACCAGACAGGGAGTTCAAGAGCACAAGGGGGCATGAGGGTTGGAGTGGGTCACTTGGTGTTGTGTGTGAAGGTCCACTGGAGCTTGTGCTAGGCAGAAGAATGGTGGTGTGGTCCGGGTCGGCAACAGGCTGGCTATGCGGTACAGATGGAGCAGGCAGGCGGGTGGTCGGGTGCAAGCAGGGTCGGCAACATGTGGTGGTGTATAGAGCCAAAAAGATTAGAATTGTGTCGATGTCCCAATATTTATGGACCTGACTGTATGTGACAGCAATGGACAGCCATGGCCGAGTCTGCGCAGAGGACCTCTCCCATGAACGAGCTGTGTGTACACCTTGCGGGGCTCACTCAAGCTGTCACAAACCTACAGGAAGGCTATAACCGCCTGGAAGGAAGAGTAGAGGAACTTTCCATGCCAGCACCAGCCAGTCCTGGCCAGCCATTGTGACGTTACCAAATGAGCACAAGGTGCCCATGCCAGAGCGTTTTGCAGGAGACCGCAGGAAGTTCTGGGCCTTCCGCAACTCCTGTGAACTATATTTCGCTCTCCAGCCCCGGACTTTCTCGTCGGAGGCCACGTAAGTGGGATTTGTGATCTCCCTCCTCCTAGAGGAACCCCAAGTCTGGGCACACCGCCTCCTGGAGCAGAAAGCCCCAGAGACCACCAGTCTGGACTGGTTCCTCCGGGCAATGGCCCAACTATATGAGGATCCCCACCAGGCAGCCACAGCGGAGGCAGCCCTCCATGCTCTACAGCAAGGCCACCGCCCAGCAGAGGAGTATGTGTCTGAGTTCCGGCGATGGAGCGCAGACACCGCCTGGAACGATGCGACCCTCAGCTACCAATTCCGGCTGGGTCTCTCGGAGCCGCTCATAGACGAGCTGGCTCGCGTTGAGGTCCCACATACCCTAGATGCCCTGCTCAATCTGGCCAACCAGAACAATCACCGTCTGGGGGAACACAGGGCCGAGAGATCCATAGGGCCTGCACGTCTGACTTGGATGTTGCCTAAGGTTCCTAGCTATCCAGCCCCCAGTCCAGCTGCCTCCTCTTCTGCTCCACCAGACCACCAGGAACCCATGCAAATCAGGCTCCTTCGCCCGCCCTTAACCCCCGAAGAACGCCAGAGATGCATGTCCCAGAACCTGTGCCTATACTGTGGAGGTCCCGGGCACCTGGTGAGAAACTGTCCCGCCAAGGCCGGTAAGTGCACCACCAATAACTCTGATGGACTGATGTATTTACCCAGTGATAAAGCTCACCTTGTGCTTTCTGTCTCTCTCTACAGCTCCCAGGTGGGACTATCCCAGTGCAGGCTATCCTTGACTCTGGTGCATGCAGCTGCTTTGTTGACATCTCTTTTGCAGCGCATCACCATATACCCCTCCGACCCAAAGAACACCCTATGGTCGTCCGGCTAGCAGATGGGTCGACTATCAAATCAGGCACGGTCACCCAGGAAACCACCCCAGTGCTCACCAAGGCCAAGGGAGGACATGCTGAATTTCTGCTACTGGATGCCACTGCATCCCCACTATTCCCAGTTATTCTGGGCCTCCCATGGCTCTGGACTCATAACCCCCAGATTAATTGGGCAACGGGCGAAGTGGACTTCTCTTCTTCCTACTGCTTCCACCACTGTCTCCCTCAGCATCCGGAAAACCCCCAGCCGTGCTCAGCCTGGGCACAGATGTTGACCAGGAATCCCGCCTGGCCATCCCTGCACCTTACCATGAGTTTCTAGACATCTTCAGTAAGAAGGGGGCTGACGTCCTCCCACCACATAGATTCTACGACTGCCCGATTGACCTCCAACCGGGAGCTGAGGTCCCGTTCGGTCGGATTTTTCCCTTGTCTGAGGTGGAATTGGTCACCCTCAAGGCATACCTGGATGAAAATTTGGAGAAAGGCTTTATTAGACCTTCCACCTCACAGGCCGGAGCGGTATCTTCTTTGTAGAGAAGAAGGACCATTCTCTCCGGCCCTGCATTGACTATCGGGAGCTCAATCGGATCACCATCAAAAACCGTTACCCGCTACCTTTGGTTCCAGAACTCTTTCAGAGGTTAGGAACCGCAGCTGTCTTCACTAAATTGGACTTACGCAGGGCATACAACCTTATCCGCATTCGTGAAGGGGATGAGTGGAAGACAGCCTTCCGAACTCGGTTCGGGCACTATGAATATCTTGCGATGTGTAACACCCCTGCGACCTTTCAGCATTTAGTGAATGACATTTTCTGGGACTTCTTGGACCAGTTTGTAGTCATTTACCTAAACGACATCCTGATTTATTCCCCTTCTCTGGAAGAGCATCTCAGGCACATAAAGAGTGTGCTTACCCACCTCAGATTAAATGGTCTCTATGCCAAGGCAGAAAAATGCACCTTTGAATGTGCCAGCATTTTATTTTTGGGATTCAACATTTCCACTGCCGGAATCACCATGGACCCCCAGAAGGTCTCGGCCATCCTGAACTGGCCCGCTCCAGTCGACAAGAAGGGAGTCCAGTGATTCATTGGGTTTGCAAACTCTTACCGGAAGTTCATCAAGGGGTTTTCGGCAGTAATCGCCCCAATAACCCAACTCACCAAGCAGGACTCACGTTTCTGCTGGACTCCCAAGGCCCAAGATGCCTTCTCCCGGCTCAAAGAGCTGTTTACATCCGCTCCTGTTCTCAAACACCCAGACCCTGCATTACCGTTGTCAGAATTCAGCAGCTTGGCAGACCAGACACGTAGCTACCCCAAAAAACTGAGACCAAACAAGTATATAAAACTTAAAAAGGTGAGATTTATTAACAGTGCACAATAATAAGCAAACACGGCAAACACTGAACATAAACAAACCCCGGCAAACAAAAACCAAAACCTGACAAAAACACTAACACCTACACTGCAAACTAAAGCTAGCTCTGGACAAGGGTACAGGGTACACTGGGAATCAAAGTGGATACAAGGCAGGGAGACAGCATAAGGCATGGGACAAAAGCAAGGTGGAGAGAAACAGGCAAAAGCAGGATCTCTAGCAGCAGAGAGGCGAACTCAATAGTGACGTGCCAAGGGAAGAGGGAAGTGGCCTTAAATACTCTAGCCACTTCCCAGCTGAACCCGGTTGTGGCTGACTCCCACAGCCTGCTGACTCTTGGGAGGCCCCTGCTGGTGGACACTGGAACTGTTCAGCCTCTGACTGCTACAGGACACCCGCTGGTGGACACCAGAACTGCAGCCCATGGACCCCTGAGCTACAGCACCACCCGTTGGAGGGACTATTCATGACAGTACCCCCCCCTCTAAGGACCAGCCTCAGAATGCTCCAAACAGCAGTAGCAGAACCAGTCTGCAAGAAAAGGTCCTCTGCTACACAAGTCCACTGAAGACATTTCTCGAAAGTTGAAATCCTGGTTCTCCAGCAAGATGCCCTACCGCCAAGATCCATCGGAAGATAACGCTGGGGTACCATGGGTCGTTCGCAAACTTAGTCCGGGGGCCATGTGACAACACCAAACCACTGACACCGGAATGTCTGGGTACAATTATGTAGCTTGCCTGATCTCCAGGACTTGTTCCACACTTCAACGGCCATCCAGTCCTCCTCCATGCTGATGACTGCTACTGATGAGATCCAGTCCTCATCCATGTTGCCACCTGCTGATGATATCCAGTCCTCCATGCTGAGGACTGCTGCTGATGATATCCAGTCCTCCTCCATGTTGCCGTCTGCCAATGGTGTCCAAGCCTCCTCCATGTTGCTGCCTGCCGATAGTGTCCAAGCCTCCTCCATGTTGCCGCCTGCAGATGGTGTCCATGCCTCCTCCATGTTGCCGCCTGCAGATGGTGTCCATGCCTCCTCCATGTTGCCTCCAAGCTTGTAGCAGAGGGTGAACTAAAGGAAGTTTGTCTCTCCCTTGCTCACATTGCTCAATTAAGGAGTGCAAAGCAGCAATCCAATCCAATATTACTTGATGTGAATAGGCTGAATACTGCTGATAAAAGGAACCTGTACAATGTTTCAGCAACCAACCCAAAAATCCAGCCTGGTACAAAGTAAATGGAGGAATGAACACATCATGGTCCTGAGAAGTAAACTGAAATAGTAGCTTAGAACAGACTTGAATCAAGGGTTGTACTTTGCTAAGGGAGAATCTGCCCTCCACGGCTAAGGCATGTGCTGTCAAAATGCTTCCCAACAGCTCCTCCTCAGGGAGATCCTCCCAAAGCGAATGACAAAAATCTTTGTCTTCTGCTGCAAGCTGCACACGACAAATCACCTTTGCTCTAAGCATTCTGACAAAGCAAAAGCAAAAAACTCAAAGAAACTGTCTCTCAGTTCCCAAATGTAGCTGATCTGGTCGTTAGTGGGCGTCACTATTATGTCAGGACTCAGCAGCTTGGCAGACCAGACACGTAGCTACACCAGGAAACTGAGACCAAACAAGTATATAAAACTTAAAAAGGTGAGATTAGTTAACAGTGCACAATAATAAGCAAACACAGCAAACAGTGAACATAAACAAACCCCAGCAAACAAAAACCAAAACCTGACAAAAACACTAACACCTACACTGCAGACTAAAGCTAGTTCTGGACAAGGGTACAGGGTACACGGGGAATCAAAGTGGATACAAGGCAGGGAGACAGCATAAGGCATGGGAACAAAAGTAAGGCGGAGAGAAACATGCAAAAGCAGGATCTCTAGCAGCAGAGATGCAAACTCAATAGTGACGCACCAAGGAAAGAGGGAAGTGGTCTTAAATACTCTAGCCACTTCCCAGCTGAACCCGGGTGTGGCTGACTCCCACAGCCTGCTGACTCTTGGGAGGCCACTGCTGGTGGACACTGGAACTGCTCAGCCTCTGACTGTTACAGGACACCCGCTGGTGGACACCAGAACTGCAGCCCATGGACCCCTGAGCTACAGCGCCACCCACTGGAGGGACTATTCCTGACAACTGTAAACCTTAGGGGTAGACGCCTCCGAAACAGCAGTGGGAGCAGTCCTCTCACAGAGACGAGGCCCAAAGGCTTCGCTTCATCCCATTGCCTTTTTCTCCAGAAAACTGTCACCTCCAGAAAGGAATTACAATGTCAGTGACAGGGAACTGTTGGCAATCAAGTCTGCTCTGGTGGAGTGGCAGTGTCTCCTGGAGGGGGCTTCTCACCCTGTTTTGATTTTTACTGATCATAAAAACCTCAAATACCTGCGGACCACCAAAAGACTGAAACCTCGGCAGGCAAGATGGGCACTGTTTTCTCTCGGTCCCAGCTCCACATCACTTACAGGCCCCAGGCTAAGAATGTAAAGCCGGATGCGCTGTCAAAGATGTTCCATGTCCCAGAAGACACGTCTCCCCAACACGCTATCCTCCCGACCCACAGTTTCCTGCTTACCTAGGAGGATCTTTTGACTCGGATCAGGAAATCCTGCACCGGCCTCACTGAACTGCTGGATCCCCGACTCACGCTGAAAGATGGGTTGCGGTGGTTCGAGAATAGACTGTACATTCCACAGGAACTCCGCTTAGCAACCCTCGGAGTGCTGGAGCACTGGGGAGCATGAGGGCTGGATGGGACACAGGTGGTGGTATGAAGTTGTCCCGTAGTCCGTGCTAGGCTGAAGAGTAGTGGTGCAGGCCGGGCCGTTAACTTGCGGTCAGAGCGGTACCGAAGGAGCAGGCAATTAGATGGTCGGGTGCAGGCAGGGTCATTAACTGGCAGGCAGGTGAGGTACAGAAGAAGCAGGCAATCGGATGGTCGGGTGCAGGCAGGGTCGTTAACAGGCAGGCAGGTAAGGTACAGACGGAGCAGGCAATCGGATGGTCATAGACAAGCTGGGGGTCGGTGCGGGTAGAGTTCAAGCAGACGTGGGTTCAGGCCGGGTCGCAGGTAATCAGGAAGCTCAGAACGGGTAGCTCAGGAACACAGTAACACTGTAGATCAAACAGCACTTGCTACAGGAAGCAGGAAGTTTAAATAGAGCTGCTCCTCCAGGAAATAGAGGAAACAACAATCAAATGCAATTAACCCTCAGCACAGTCTTCTAACACAGTTCCTGGTCAAGTGGAAGGGCTATGGACCCGAAGAGAGCTCCTGGGAGCCAGAGGAGAATCTACATGCAAAGGAATTGATCAGGGCCTTCTGGAGAAGACACCCGACCAAGAGAGCCCGTTTGGGCATCCGGAGGCTGCCTCTTGGGGGGGGCTATGTTAGGAAAACTGTTGTTTTTCAGGTGCCTGTGCACATTGCGCGCGCCTGTGCACGTTCGCGTATGCCTGTGCGTGCCAATGGTGCCAAACGGCCTATTTAGGCAGACAACACCCTGCAGCAGATGCTGTCCATTCTACAGCGTTCCTGTGACCCCTGTGATTACTCTGAGAGACTTTCCTGCACCTGTGACCCCGGCTTTACTTGGACTTTGCTACTTTCTGCCTGCCCAGACCCCTGGCCTGTCTACGACTACTCTTTTGCCTGATCCTTCTGTACCTTTGCTGCTCGCACGTGCCGACCCTGCTTGCACCCGACCACCCACTTGCCTGCTCCATCTGTACCGCATAGCCAGCCTGTTGCCGACCCGGGCCACATCACCATTCTTCTGCCTAGCATGAGCTCCAGTGGACCTTCACACACCACCAAGTGACCCAGTCCAACCCTCATGCCCCCTTGTGCTCTTGAACTCCCTATCTGCACTACCAGGGGTTCTCGAACCAGGACCGCAAGAGAGGTGACCCCCTGCATAAGTCAGACTCGACCACCAGGTACGTGACAGCTGGCTAACGAGCAGAATATGGACATCAGATGAGACAGAGTGAAAGCTGAGACTGGCAATTAACCCTCAGCTGGGCAGCTTGCTCTGAGAAGGGAGGGCTGAGACCAGCCCTGACAGTACCCCCTCCTCAATGACACCCCCCCTCGGAGGAAACCAGGTTTGAAGGGAAAACATCTATGGAAAGCACGGAAGAGAACAGGAGCATGTACATTCGAGGATGAGACCCAAGAATGCTCCTCTGGACCATACCTTTTTCAATGAACCAGGTACTGTATGTGCCCACGGAACCTACGGGAGTCATTGATAGATTGTATTTCATACTCCTCTTGGTTGGTCAACCTGAACAGAATGAGGATGTGGTACCGAGATGGTGAAGCAGTTGCATACCAAAGGTTTTAACAAGAAGACATGGAATATATTAGAAATTTGCATATTAGAAGGCAGGTCTAAAGCGTAAGCCACTGGGCTGATATTGCAGAGAATACAGAAAAGCTCAATAAACCATTGTGCCAGCTTCAGTGAGGGAACACGGAGTCAGAGCTTGCGAGATTTCAGCCAGACCCTCTCCCCAACTTGGTAAGAGGGCGCGGGTAGGCGTCTGCGGTCAGCATGGCATCTGTATCTATCATTGGCACGTCGCAAACACTCCCAGACCTGTACCCAAGTGGAATGAAGACCACGGAGATGCTCCTCCAATGCAGGAATTCTCTGAGGAAAAAATGAGTCAGGCGACATGGCTGGTTGGAAACCATAATTCAGCATAAACGGGGACAATCGGGAAGCGGTATTGACAGGACTATTGTGAGCAAACTACGCCCTAGGTAACAGGTCAGACCAGTTATTATGGTGGTCAGAAATATAGCAATGTAAAAGCTGTTCAAAGGACTGGTTGGCTCGATCTGCGGACCCATTGGACTGCAGGTGATACACAGAAGAGAAGGAAAGCTGAATTCCCAACTGTGCACAAAAGCCTCGCCAAAACCTGGACTCAAACTGGCTACCCCTGCCTGAGACGATCACCTAGGGAAGCCCATGTAAGCGAAAGATCTCCCGAGCAAAAATGGATGCCAGTTCCTTGGACGTGGGCAACTTCTCAAGTGGAATACAATATGACATCTTTGAGAATCGGTCAACCACCATAAAGATAACTGTGTTACCCTGAGAGTTAGGTAACTGCACATCCATATACATATATATATCCATAGACAGGTGGGTCCAAGGCTGCTCTCCATTGGGTATGGGTTGTAGAAGACCCAATGGAAGATGTCATGGTGTTTTGTTCTGAGCACACACGGAACAGGCTGCTATGAAGGTGGCTACATCAGCATGGAGACTAGGCCACCAGAACTCTTGGGAAATGGCCCAAATGAGTTGATTCTTCCCTGGGTGACCAGCGGCCTTGGGAGAATGGTACGTCTGGAGCACAGCAGTACAGAGATTTTCAGGAACAAAGCAGTGGTCACAAAGTTTCTCAAGAGCATGGATCTCAGTAGCAAGTATCTTGTCACCCAAAGGTGAAGTGAGACTGGTACGAACCGTAGCCAGAATACGATCAGGAAGTATCACAGGGATAGGACCGACTCCAACTTGGAAACTGAGGAAAACTGATGCGACAATGCATCAGCCCTTACAATCTTAGTACCGGGTAAGAATGAGACTATGTAATTGTAGCTTGACAAGAACAGAGCCCATCGCGCCCTCCTGGGGGTGAGGCATTTAGGCTCAGACAAGAATGTGAGATTCTTCTGGTCAGTCAAAATGAGAACCGCAACAGTGGTACCCTCGAGGAGATGCCTCCATTCTCTAAGGGATAAAATGATTGCCAACAACTCTCTGTCCCCTGTCTCGTAATTGCATTCCGCAGGAGACAACTTCTTGGAAAAGTAGCCACTAGGATGCATAGCGCTCTCGGAGGTGGGAAGTTGAGACAGATGGGCACCAACTCCAGTCTCAGATGCATCAACCCGAAGGATGAAGGGTAACGTAGGATCAGGATGTGCCAAAACAGGAGCAGAAACAAAGGCAGCCTTTAGGGTTTCAAAGGCCTTAATGGACCGTCCTTTCTGGTCAAACCAGTCAGGGGTTTGACCAGAAACGTGAAGTTACGAATAAACTTCCGATAATAATTGATATAGCCAAGAAAACGTTGTAGTGGACGTAAACCCATGGGTCGGGGGCCACTGTAGAACTGCCGATAGCTTCTCTGGGTCCATCGAAAAACCAGCAGTGGAAATGACATAACCCAGGAATTTGACCTGTTCACGATGGAACTCACACTTCTCCAATATACAATACAGGTTATTATTAGTGTTGAGCGAACCCGGACTGTAACGTTCGGGTCCGTACCGAACTTTCGGGTGTCCGTGGCACGGACCCGGACCCGGACATTTCAAAAATCACTACCGAAGATTCCCGTTTGGTCACTTTGCGAACAACTAACCGACGGGACGTCGAAGAGTTGTGCACCTCATTTTATCGTCTTGGGGCCTGGCTTGGGCTTGCTAAAAACTTTACAGGCCCAGGCCCAGGCACGGTGCCTGTGGGCTTTCAAGCCATGCCTGGGCTTGCAATGTCAGGCCCAAGCGAGTTGTGATTATTATTGGACATAACATATAACCTCTTCACACTCAAGGTAGCACTTGTCCAGTTTAAGGACCCAATACAGTAAAGGTGACGACCAAAAAGCTACCTGGGTCTCTTCGATAGCCGTCAAGATGTCACCGGGGGCTGGGTACCCAAATGCAGGTGATGTTGCAAAAGAACCGATATAGTTAATAATAGCCTTCAAATAAGCA
>BLSH010504960.1:143902-157044 GCA_018402905.1 Glandirana rugosa
CCTACTCCACATCCACCCCCCTTCCCGTTTTTTTACTTGATTTTAATTTATTTTCCCTATCCCCATTTATTTGTAGGGCACTTGCCCTAGTTTGAAGATGATTTTAGAACAGTTATATGGCTTCTACCGTTAATTAATACTTTTCAGACACAGTTTGAAGATGATCCACATTCAACTCCATTTTTGCTTTTTTTATGTTTTTATTTTTTTTTAAATATTTAAAGTTATTTCCCTGTCCCCATTTTTTTGTAGGGCACTTGCCCTACCCTTACCCCCATTTTACTTCCTTTTGCAGCCCTCTAGGGCTTTCCAGGACTTTGTTACAGCCATTTTTGTGCCTAAAAGTTCGGGTCCCCATTGATTTCAATGGGGTTCGTTGTCCGTGCGATTGTTCGGGTTCCGTCCGGACCCAGACCCGGACTTTGTCCCGAAGTTCGGACGGACCAGCAGAACCCAAACTTCCAGAGGTTCGCTCAACTCTAGTTATTATCTCTCAGCCTCTGAAGCACATGGCAGACATCTGTGTGGTGGCTCTCTAGGGACTTGGAATATATGAGGATATCATCAAGATAAACCACCACACATTGCTGCAACAAATCTCGAATGACATCGTTGATGAACTCCTGAAAGATTGCCAGAGCATTGCTAAGACCAGACGCCATTACGAGGTATTTGTAATGGCCTGTCCTGGTATTAAACGCAGTTTTCCTCTCATTGCCCTCCTTGATCCTCACGAGATTGAATGCCCCTCTCAGATAAAGCTTAGTGAAAACTGTTGCTCCCTTGAGGCAGTCAAATAACTCCATAATCAATGGAATCGGATAAGCATTCTTAATCGTGAAGTGATTAAGACCCCTATAATCAATACAAGGTCTAAGTTCCCCACTCTTCTTTTTCACAAAGAAGAAGCCAGCACCAGCAGGAGACGAGGATTTGAGGATGAACCCTCAAGAAAGTGCATTGCAACATACTCCTTCATGGCTTTATCATCCAAGACAGACAAAAGTAAACCCGGCCACGAGGGGGTATGGCACCAGGTTGAAGGTCAATTGCGCAATCATACGACCGGTGTGGAGGCAAACTACCGGCTTGACCTTTATCAAAGACATAGCTAAATTTGTGATATTCCTCCGGCAGGGAGAAGAGTGAAGAGGTACACAAGACCTTAGCCACTTTCTGAAAACATGTCTTACAGCACTGTGGCAACCAGGAGAGAACCTCAGCGCAAGGCCAATCAAAAGAGGGCTTGTGCCTGTGTAACTAAGGATAACCAATAACCACCAGAAAATGAGGAGAGGAAATGACTTGGAATTGGATTATCTCATGGTGAAGAGCCCCTACGGCCACGGTCAACGGAGCATTCTCATGAGGCACCTGGGCAAGCTGTAGAGGTCTACCATCAATAGCCTTAATGGTGAGTGGAGTGGCCCAAAGCTGCACTGGAATCGAGTGCTTAGACACAAAGGCACTATCTATGAACAGGCCTGCAGCCCCAGAGTCTATTAGAGCCTGTATCTCGATGGACGACTCAGACCAAGAAAGGGTAACTGGAACCAGGGTGTCAGGACACATGGGGTCAGGTGACAGATGCGTATTGCAGGGATGCGAATCGCACTGCAGAATTGTGAAGCGCACGCTGAGGCTGCGAAGCGCACCGCTAAAGTTGTGGACCTATAGCTGACTGTTGCTAATGAGCTCCGGCTGGTACATGAAGACATGCCCCTGGAGACTGACACTGAAACATAGGGAGTTAGTGCATCTGTTTCCCCAGGGTGTGGAGTCTAAGAGCTTGTAGGTATTCGCCAGAGCCTCTGGTGGTGAGGATGGATTTGGCCTCCAACTGGATCAGGTCGCAGCCTCCGGGGTCCCCTAGCTCACGCTCGGCTGGCTACAGGTGGAAGAGAAGAAGCAGCAGCACAGGAACAGCAAGGATAGAAAGTGGCCTAGCAAAAGGTCAGGGCCATAATCAGATATGGACAGACGGAAGAGCACGCCAAGGTTGGAGTATCAAGCAGACAGGAGGAACAGAGAACAAGCCGAAGGTCGGGGTATCAAGCAGGCAGGGATAGTCAGAACAAGCCAAAAGTCGTTAAATGGAAATGGACTCAGCACATACGACAGAAACAACCACACACAAAGCCAAACACACACAACATTGATCGGCAAGGAGACTTTGCAGCACATGGTCTGAAATAGTGTTTGCTTAATTGGAGACTGGGGTGAAGTTCACTGAGAGGAGATTACTTGGCCCACAGGTGGATGATGTGAACGGCCTCTAAGCTGACACAACCAAAGAGGTAAGCAAACAGACAGGACATGAATGACTATGGGTTCATGACAGTACCCCCCTCTTTTTACGAGGCCTCCCCCTCCCCTGTCTAGGCCCAGGCTTGGAGGGAAATCTCAAATGAAACCTCCTCACCAGGCGAGGCGCAAATACCTCAGATGCAGGGATCCAAGACCTCTCCTCAGGACCAAACCCTTTCCAATGCACAAGGTACTAAAGAATGCCTTTACAGAGCCAGGAGTCCAGGACTAGACTAACCTCGAACTTCTGACCATCCTCCGAGACTGGAACTGTGGTAGGGAGAGGACAAGAGAACTTGTTGAGGACTAAAGGCTTCAGAAGGGAAACATGAAAGGAGTTTGAAATCCTGAGGCTTTTCGGAATCTGGAGTTTAAAACAAACCGGATTCAATTATAGAGTACGGGCGAATGAATCTTGGGGCAAATTTCAGAGAAGGTACCCTGAGCTTGATGTTCCTGGTAGAAAGCCAG
This sequence comes from Glandirana rugosa, assembly GCA_018402905.1. Lineage (NCBI taxonomy): Eukaryota > Metazoa > Chordata > Amphibia > Anura > Ranidae > Glandirana > Glandirana rugosa. The sequence continues at coordinate 146,681 of BLSH010504960.1, forward strand.
ACCTTGTCTCCAATCTTTAGAGAAGGCGGTTTACGCCTGTGACGGTCGGCAAAACCCTTAAACTTATCAGCCACTGCCCAGAGGGAATTATGATCTCACCCCAAATGGTATTGAATGATTGCCGAACAGTAGCCAAAGCTGGAATGTCCAGAGAACAGGTCATAGGAAGAGGAAGCTGAGGGTGACTTCCATAAACTGTGAAAAAGAGGGTCTTCTGAGAACTTGTGTTAACATGATTATTGTGAGAGAATTCTGCCCGCGGGAGTAGAGAGGACCAGTCATCATGATGAGCAGAGACTATGGTGCGGAGAAAGACCTCTAACTCCTGAGTAACCCTCTCAGTCTGTCCATTGGATTGAGGGTGGTAAGAAGAAGAAAAATCCAAGACAATATTGAGGGACTTACAAAGAGCTCTCCAGAAGCGGGATGTAAATTGAACCCCCCTGTCCGCTCCAGGTGCTAATTATGAATCGAAGTAAAACCTGGAGTGCCTACCACGGCTCACAGGAGGCTATTCGTCAGTTACTTGATCGGTCCACCTATGTGAGGTTGAGTGGGGATCCCACCAAAAAATATAGGGCATCATTAGTGAATTGGTCCAAAGAGGAGTCAGAATGGGTATGTTCAGCCTTAATGATACCTGACAATCCGGTTTGCCCCACATTTTATCATCTACCAAAGACACATAAAGGGTTAGACCCCCTGCATGGTAGACTTATTATTGCAGGGATCAATTCACTTAATGAAAGACTAGGCCAGTGGCTGGACAATCAACTCCAACCAATTGTATCCCAACTCCCAGGGTACCTAAAAGATACCAATCACCTCTTAAATATAGTCAAGGATACCCAATAGGAGGGAGACTTTGCCTGGGTGACGTTCGATGTAGGCAGCCTTCACTCCTCTATACCTCACACACAGGCAGCTGCAGCAGTACTGTTTTATTTGGAACATTTCACGGATCTACCTGTGGAGCAGAGACTCTATATTGTGGACATTTTGGAGTACCTTTTGTCTCACAATTTCTTTGTGTTTGATGGGTATTTCTACCTCCAGAGGTGTGGGGCAGCCATGGGGGCAAAGTTTTCGCCCTCATTGGCCAACCTATATATGGGTGTTGGAGGGCAAAATGTTTTTTCCATAATGCAAGAAATAGGAAATCTAATCATATCTTGTCTGCACACTACTGGAAGGAGCCTGGAATGCCATTCAACAAGTTTTATGGAGATGACCAGTGCTTATCAACCTTCATCTGGGAGTCCTGCCCTCGGGCAGGGGAGTAACACCAGAAATGTAGGCTACATGGTATGGTGAAGTTTGGGGCCTGAATGACTGTACATAAAAACGTCAATAGTCAACTGCTAAAGTGATTGATTGCCTGACTTACAGATCTTCAAAGGGACACCTGGCCTGGGAAGATGGGGGAATCCGATATAAGATATACATGGACATATACTGCCTCTAGTGGTTGCTACCGCATACAACACAGCATGCGTCCTAGGGGATGGATTGAAGAAAGGAAATCGGCCACCATTGGTTATAATCCTATATAGGCTGGCATGTAGGTGTGTGTGGGTGGGTGCCTTAACACAGTTTAAAAGTTGAAGCCACTTCCTGCTATCCCTCTCTCTCTCTTCCATCGGAGCCCAGTCAGAACATCACATTGAGGACAGCCTAAGTATCACTTTATGTTATTTATGTTATAGGCTTTATGATACTTACTTAGTGTTTTTATGTTAGCATTTCTGTTTTCCTTAATAAATGTAATCTTTGCTTTATTGAATTAGATTGATTGATTATTTTCTTATATATATAGATATAAGCTAACCTTATTATCACATCATTATCATTACTGGTATCAGAGGTTTTGTAGTTTAACAAAGTAGAGGAATTAGGCAATTAATATATAATTACAAATAAACTTGGGGAAATCATAAACACCCAATTTTTATTTCAATGGGTTAGTGGGAGTAGTCCCACATCTTTGGAGGTCGAAACCCATTTAGATCGTCTATTGTTTTATATTTAAGATTTATAGATGATCTCTTGCTCATCGTTAAGAATGGTGTGGAGTTATTGCCATCTATGCTTTGTTACCTGAATGACAATAGTTATAACTTGACATTTACTAGACAAGCGGACGGCAATTCCATGTGTTATCTGGATGTTCACCTTACAGGAGGTGGTGGTGGCATCACTACCTCCTTGTATAGGAAGCCACTATCAGACAATTATTTGCTATTGGCTGGGTCTGGTCATCCGAAACATACCATCAAGGGTATCCCTGTTGGCCAAATTTTGTGAATACGTCGCATTTGTAGTTGCGACAAAAAGTTTTAAATAGAGTGTAGAGCCCTGTATGAGAGATTTCTTAAATGGGGGTACCCTAGGTGGGTGTTGGACCGGGCATTACATATTGCCAAACAGAAAGATAGAAATGAATTGCTAAAAGGGAGGAAGGGAGAGGACACACATGAATTTGATTCTTTCTTCCCTGTTTAGCCAGGAATTTGGGGAGGTCAGAGAAAAAATTGAAAAGCACCTACCAATCCTAACCTTGGATAAAACATATGCAGAAATCCTGAGAGGTGGTGTAGATGTAATCCCTCGCAGGGCCCCCACGTTGGGTCAGTCTTCTCCCAGTTTCTTTAAAACTAAATTGTCTGGGTCCCTTACGTGGCTTCACTGTATGGGAAACTACAGGTGTGGGGCGATGGGTTGTTCTTGCTGTCGCCACATCTGTGGTGGGAACCTTGTCCAGTCTAGCACAAATCAGAAAACAATCGAGATTAAAGCCTTCTTTAATTGTAACACCACATTCATGATCTATCTTATCACATGCTCGATCTGTAAAGTTCAGTATGTAGGTAGAAAGATTTGACGCCTCCGGGACCGCTTCCAACAGCATCTATATAGTATAGAGAAATGTCTGTCGACCAATGTGGCCATACACTTCAATCAGTGTCACAATGGGGACACAGCCTCCCTGCAGGTCCAGATTGTGGAAAAAATGAAGACTCCTAAAAGGGGGGGGGTGCAGTCCGTGTCTTGTGTCGGAGGGAGGTATTTTCTTTTTTCAGACTCGTATCCCCTTGGGATTAAATTATGAATGGGATGTTGGCCATTATTATGAATGATGTCCCTACCTCCCTCCATGCTCGACATGGTTTTCATCCATCCTTACCCCTCCCCTTTCTCCCCCCCCCTTGGTCGGGGGTTGGGTCTGTTAGGGTCCCTGCGGGGCGTTGCCTTCAGTTGGTGCTACATCATTGTCCCATGTGTCCCTTGAGTGCCATCAATTCCTTATATGTACTTATATGTATCATGATCTTTATTTGGCATACATTGGCATGATGTTGCTCTGGTGGGCACTGGTCCCCAACATTTTACCACGCTGTCCCTTACATGTTTAGCCATACCAGTGTCTAATACATATATCATTTTATTGATACCAATACATGTTGTATTTTATACATCACTGTTTGACTATTTTGTGCGGACGGTGGGGTTTTGTGTGGGCATTTTGGTGGTGGACACTGGGGTTTACTGTGTTTTGCTCGTCCTTGGTTGGCGCGAGTTAACCCAGTTTACTTCTATTATTCCACCTTGTGAGGATGTCTGACCACCACTGATCCAACCAATATGTGTGTTTTTACAGATGGACTCCCGTGCCCTTCTCTTTCCCCCTCATCCTCTCTTGAAGCATTTGATGAGATGCTGGATTTCCATCTTTGCTCCATGTCCACACATGCATGTTGGTTTTTAGTGTTAGAAACTCTTTTGTACTTCCTCCCTCTCCTATTTGGTTTAACTAAACTTCTGATATCTGACTTACTATCTATTAACTATGAGAGGTATTTTGGTAGTGGTCATGTGCAAGAGGTTGTATACAATGTTTTTTGGTTTTATCTGTACTCTTTTTGTATATGTTATATCCTGCATTGTTTTGTATTCGATCAGTCTGTGTTCTATGTGGGAATTGGGTCCCTCCATTTATCTTTGTATCTGTTCGTTCATTTATGTATTTGCTTGTCAATGATTTTAATTGCACTATATTATGTGTGGGTACCTGCCGCTTACACTGCGGTTGCTGTACACACCTGACCGATTTTGTTTATATCGGCCTGTGTGTGGTTTGTGTAGGCTGGGAGGTGTTGGATGATACAATATTTGACTCCCCTATAGCCTCACATTCAGCACTGACAGTGCAATCATTTCCCTATTGATCTGAGTGCACACCTGCTCCTGGTTGAGTGGGATCTTCCCCCGCCCCATTAGGGGGTTGGTTCTGTACTTAACCACGAACGGGACTGGCAACCATTGTAATTATTAAGCACAGATCCCTTGTGTGACACGCATCTACGAACATGGTTGTATTGCTGGTACCTGTGGTGTCACTGTGGTGTTCAATAAAGCATTGTGAAGTATCCTGGATGTGCTGCCGTTTTCTTCTTAACCCATGGAGGTGGAGGATTTTGTGAACAAAGATGGGGGCCAAAGCAATAGCAGAAGGGAGACCAGGAAGGAGAGCCATCTTGGAGAACCGATCAATTACCACCCAAATGACTGTATTCTTTTCAGACGGTGGAAGATGAAATCCATAGCAATGTGAGTCCAGGGCTCCTTCGGGAATGGGCAAGGGCATGAGCAGACCGGCAGGAGTTTGTGTGGAGGACTGGGCACAAACATGGCACGCCTTTACGTAGCCTTTGACATCCAAACAGAGAGTAGGCCACCAGTGGTGGCAACTAATGAGCTGAAGGGATCGGAGGAACCCAGCATGACCTGACACCTTGGAATCGTGTCTCCAACGAAGGATTTTAGGTCTTAGTTCAGTGGGGACGAAGGTCTTGCCAGGAGAAATTTTAGACTCCAGAGTGGTGGAATGGGCAAGAATACACCTGGTCGGAATGATCGGCTCAGGTTCAGAGGTGGGCTCCTCATCCAGCGTGTCAAAGACCTAGAGAGTGCATCAGCCCGACTGTTGCAGGAACCAGGTTTGTACTTGATCATGAAATTGAAATGGGAAAAGAACTGACTCCACCTGGCCTGTCTGGGATTCAGTCGTTTAGCATTCTGTAAGTACTGTACATTTTTGTGATCAGTGAAGATCATTATGGTGTGGGGGGAACCCTCCAGGAGATTCGTCTAACGCCAATTTAATTGCAAGCAGCTCCTGGCCGCCAATAGCATAATTTTTCTCTGCCTAAGAATTTTTTTTGGGAGAAAAACAAGGTTGTCATTTATTCTCAGATAATTGAAGAAGCACCACTCCTACTCCAGTAGAGGATGTGTCCACTTCAATAAAAAATGGATCCCCAGGAGTAAGTCTCCTCAAGAGAGGACCAGAAACAAAGGCTTGTTTCAGATCATGGAACGCAGTGACAGCTTCAGGAGGCCATTCCTTGGCATTAGCACCTTTCTTGGTCAAGGCAATAATGGGCTCAGCAATGGAAGAGTAGTTCTTAATAAATTGCCTATAATAATTGGAGAGCCCAAGAAATCGCTGTGTGTCCTTGAGGCTAGCAGGAAGAGGCCAGTTGGTAATGGCTGAGACCTTTTTTAGGATCCATATGAAGACTCAAACTGGAGACAAAGCATCCCAGAAACAGGACCTCAGAACATTCAAAAGAACATTTCTCCAGATTGGCATACAAGTTATTTTATCTAAGGCGCTGGAGTACAACACGGACATGGTTTCTGTGGACAAGCAGATTTTCCTAAAAGATTAGACTTCACTGACAGGCTCAGAACCAGGAGGTATGGGAGGTTGAGGGAGGCACGGGTGGGACTACAAAGCTCAGAGCCAAGCGTACAGGAGGCTTCCGCAAGAGCTCCAAGGCAGGTCTCTCTCTGAGTCTGGAGTCAATGAGAATGGAAAACGTGATCAACCTCTCCAGCTCAGTGGGTATGTTTTGAGCTGCTATCTCATCTTTGATGTTATCCGAGAGACCATGAGAAAAACAGCCATGACAGTCTCATTGTTCCAAGCAACCTCTGCAGCCAGAGTATGGAATTCAATGGCATAATCGGCAACTGTTCTTGTACCCTGCTTGATGGACATGAGGCTTTTGGCAGCAGTAGTGGAGCGTGCAGGAACATCAAATACCCTTTTAAAGGAGGCTACAAACTCTGGGTAACTCTGAACAATGGGTTTTTGTGTCTCCCATAGAGGGTTTACCCAGGCCAAGGCTCTGTCAGAAAGTAAAGGAATCACAAAGCCTACTTTGTTTCTGTCCGTAGGGAACGCCTGGGTCCGAATCTCAAAGTATATCCCAACCTGGTTAAAAAACCCTCTGCATTCAACTGGATCGCCCTCAAATCACTGGATAAGTGGAGCGGAACCAGACATACCCCTTGTAGAGGTAATATTTGAGGCGGGTGCCTGCACAGAGACTTGAGCATCATCAAGAACGGCCTGCAACACAGGTTGTGCCGGAACAGCCACCGTAAGAGGAACGAAGTGAGGAGTGAAGTGCGATTCAGGAGCGTCTGTAACGCTATGGCAAACTGATCCGTGCATTGACCCTGCTCATCCAATCTGGAAAAAATATTACCAGCAAGTGGATTGACTGCATCTTCTGAATCCATGGCCTTCGCCTACTATCAGGAACCATGAATCAGACCAAGACAGAAGTGCAGTAAAATCACACTTTTTAATAAAAAGGTAAAATGACAGTAAACATGGTCAAAACATAGCCAGGGTTCGGTAATCAGAGGGGATAGTCAGACCAAGCCAGTGAAACAGGAGTCCAGAGATCAGCGTGGTCAAACAAACATCATGCCAGGAGGAGAGTCAGCCAGGCAGGGTCTATAATCCAGGAACCAGAAGGGAATGTCAAACAGGCAAAGTCTTTCACAGGAAAACACAGCAGAGATTTCTCCAGAGATGTTGACCAAGGGGAAGGCATCTGAGATCTGATCCAGGCAGTTTATATAGCTAGGAGAGCTGGCTAACGAGCAGGATACGGACATCAGGTGAGAGTGAAAGCTGAGACTGGAAATTAACCCTCAGCTGAGCAGTTTGCCCCGAGAAGGGAGGGCTGAGCCCAGCCCTGACAGGAAAAAACTGTAACAGATGTCCTGCCACTCTTAGGAGTGAGGAGTAGGGCAGGGGTGACCCGTCCATTAGGGCGCACGGGCGCCACGCCCTCTATGCTCTATGCCATGGATAGATTCATGCATAGCATGAATCTATCCATGGCCATCTGCGACCACCCCCCCCTATTCATGCGGCCGGCCTCATGAATTATCGCTGCAGGGGGTTTCCATGAAGCATCTTATTAGAGCCGTAGGCTCTAATAGGCTTCATTACAGTGTGACTTGTGGAGCAGAGCATGTCGCCACAAGCCCTTAGAAAGGCAACCACTCTCCGCCAATCAGGAAGCGCCGGTATGTTACCAGTTTCCTGATTGGCAGAAATGACAGGCAATCCTATCGGACGCCTTTCTCGGAGGTGGAGGATGCCAACAGAACACACACAGCTCGCTCCTTGATTGCCGGACTCTGCTCTCGCTCCCTGTGCCTGTTGCCTGCTCATAGATGGGGTAAGTACGGGACTTTGATATCCCGATTGCCCGGGGGGGGTCTTTCAGTCCTGCTAATACCCCACCTTTGTTACTGGCTGCTAATACCCCACCTGTGATACTGGCTGCTAATACCCCGCCTGTGATACTGGCTGCTAATACCCCACCTGTGATACTGGCTGCTAATACCCCATCTGTGATGCTGGCTGCTAATACCCCACCCGTAATACTGGCTGCTAATACCCCACCCGTAATACTGGCTGCTATATATATACCCCACCTGTGATACTGGCTGCTATATATATACCCCACCTGTGATACTGGCTGCTATATATATACCCAAACTGTGTTACTGACTGCTAATACACCACCTGTGATACTGGCTGCTAATCCCCCACCTGTGATACTGGCTGCTAATACCCCACCTGTGTTACTGGCTGCTAATACCCCACCTGTGTTTCCGGCTGCTAATACCCCACCTGTGATACTGGCTGCTAATACTCCACCTGTGATAGTGGCTGATAATACCCCACCTGTGATAGTGGCTGATAATACCCCACCTGTGATACTGGCTGCTAATACCCCACCTGTGATACTGGCTGATATATATAAACCCCACCTGTGATACTGGCTGCTATATATACACCACCTGTGATATTGAGCTGTATACTGTGTCCTGTGATGCTGAGCTGTATACTGTGTCCTGTGATGCTGAGCTGTATACTTTGTCCTGTGATGCTGAGCGGTATACTCTGTCCTGTGATGCCAAGCTGTATACTCCTGACACAATATGTAGAATACAGGGAACGGAGTGGGTGAATTCTATAAGGGGTGGGGCTTATGAGAAGTAGGAGGGCTCAAAGGGAAGGGCGGGGCCTGGCACCCCCCATCCTAAAACTTCACCAGCCGCCACTGGAGTAGGGGCTCCCGGGAAGGGGGTCTTGGTATCTTTTGTTGTGGAAGTAAAACCTTCCCTTCTGTGACATTGTTGATGAATTTGTCAAGTGACTCTCCAAATAGGTGTCTTTTTTGCAAATGCATAACTGTGAGGCAATTTTTACAGGCAGCTTCAACTATCCTGTCTTTTAGCCACATGTGAATGGTGATTAGAACCATTCTGGAAATTTGTCTCGTAGCATGTTCTAGGGCATCCACACAAAAGAGCAAACACGAGGTAGCTGTTGTAATTGCTCTGTTAAAGGAAAGGTCTTTGGGAATGTAACATGTTCCCGCTCCTGCAGTCGCTCCCAGATCCCTCCTCCCTGTGATAGTGGGCCAGGGATCTTCTTCCCACACTCTGTCACTATTTGAAAAGAGTGCAGCTGCATGGGGCTCCACTCACGCGGTTATGTCATCTGTAAAGGAATGAACTACAAGTACCAAGAGTACAGCGCTTAAATGAAATCCATACATAAAGGCATAAAATCAACTCCAAAATGAATAAACACCACTAGAGAGTGTCAGTCCCAGTTCATATGGAAAGATCAGTTCATATGGAAAAAGTCAGATGTAGATAGAGTCCCAACTTCCCTGCAGGAAAAAAAAGGAGGCACTCCTGTGACACACTTCACCATCTACTCTATGCCCTTACCGCAGGTTGTGTGACCCCCAAAAGAGCAGTCATGTCACATATATTAATGAATACGGTCTTCCCCGAGGTCCTTCACAGCTTTCCCAAAGAATCTCTGCTCTCCAGCCAGTGATCCCTGTGTCAGCTTGTGGTCTCAAATCCACATCCCAGTCAGCAAGGTTTTAATGAAATCACCGTCACATAAAACAAATGAAGAAACCTCACATCGTGTGATACCGTAAAAGCAATTGAATTTAATGATTTAAAATAAGTTACACTCACATTTCTCCAGTAAAACTCAGCATGTAGGAAAAAACGCCAGGGATAGTAATGGCCGCAGCGGGCCGCGCATGCGCAGTTGCGTGGTGTACGGATGGGCGTGCATCCAACTAGTTTCGTCACAGATGACGTCATCAGGGACACGCCCCTCCGTACACACCACGCTAATTTATACTCCTTGTCAGTGCAGCGATGGCCTATCCTGCTTGCAACATTTGCATAATTCGTCCCCTTGATTAGGACTCCATGCTAATGGAATGGTCCATTTTGAATGGAATAAACAACTACTTCCTGATATCTTGGTATCGTCCACTACTCCCATAGCAGACTCAAGACTTTCAGGAAATAGAATAGAAATCCTATAATGAGGACCTCTAGTGTCCAAAAAGAAGAATGCATTTCTTTCATATAAATACACACGAACTTGATAAAAATAAGACATTAATGTAATCCCTACCGCAAAAAAGAGAGGGTATTTATTAGAAACGTAAAGACCTAATGTAATTACAGAATAAAAATAGTTCAAGCACACATAAATATACTTTCTTTACGTAAGAAGAAAAACCTGTGATCTCCAGGAGTAATATCCTAAAGATAAGATAAAGGACTTTCAGAACTCAGACGATACCCTCATCACCTGCTATGGTTCTATAGTCCTTCATCAACAAATAAGGTAAGTTTTACCTGGTAAGGTAATCGTACCTCAGGATTAGTTCCCCTGCTTAATACGTTTACAACGTTCGTCCTATCCGGTAGCGACGTGACTGTTCCTCATATTTAATCGCACCACACATGCCTCCCCGCACAGGGACTACTGCAGTCGACACTGCTTTGATCAACCTACGTGCGGGTAGGCATGTGGTGCGTTGACGCGTACGCGCCGGGCGACGCCGGTAATGATAGGGACCGCAAAAAAGGATGTACGACTCAAAATGACCTCTTTACACTCACATTGAATAAAATTTAGTAATTTAAGTTAACGAAAATGC
>BLSH010504960.1:160682-173680 GCA_018402905.1 Glandirana rugosa
AGATTCTTTGGGAAAGCTGTGAAGGACCTCGGGGAAGACCGTATTCATTAATATATGTGACATGACTGCTCTTTTGGGGGTCACACAACCTGCGGTAAGGGCATAGAGTAGATGGTGAAGTGTGTCACAGGAGTGCCTCCTTTTTTTTCCTGCAGGGAAGTTGGGACTCTATCTACATCTGACTTTTTCCATATGAACTGATCTTTCCATATGAACTGGGACTGACACTCTCTAGTGGTGTTTATTCATTTTGGAGTTGATTTTATGCCTTTATGTATGGATTTCATTTAAGCGCTGTACTCTTGGTTATTTTAATGTTTTTTATCCGGGTGTAGGATTTATATGTACAAGCAGCTGGGCATCTTTATTCATTTTATTTGTTAATCAGTTTTTCAAACCATTAGCGCAGATTTTTCCAATAATATAAGAACTACAAGTACCGACAGCTTTTTCAGCTGATGGCTTGTAGTTCTCAATGAACTACCAGAGCACTGTTGAGCACTAGACATTTGCAGAACGGAAAAAAATTTGTTTAGTTTCGGATAGATTCGTTAGGCTACTAATTTCATTTTGTTATGGAATTTGTTTAATTTGGTTTCAGAATTTGTTTAGTTTAGTTTCGTTAAAATTTGTTTAGTTTCCATTAAAATTTTTTTCCCTCATTCATTTTCTAACGAATTTGAACTTTTCAGAACAATTAGAATTTGGATTGATGGAAAAACAATTGACCAATTTGAGTTCTGTGTGAAGAAATAGCTGGTTGTTAAGCAGCGGGCTGGGAAGCAGCCACCCACATCCTTAACCACTTGCAGGTTGGCTCTTTTGCGCAAATCGCCGTAGCTGTACGGCGGTGCTTTAAGAGACTATAGGGGGCGCTGGGCATCCATGATCGCTCCTCACAGAGCCAGAACGGGGATCTGTTGATGTAAACAAACAGACCCCCGTTCTGACCGGGAAGTGGAGAGAGATCTGCTGTTTCCAGTAATCGGGAACAGCTTTCTCTCTCTACCCCCAGTCACTACACCCCCCCCCCACAGTTAGAAACACCTCCCTAGAGAACACTTAACCCTTTGATCGCCCCTAGTGTTAACCCCCTCCCTGCCAGTGACATTTATACAGTAATCAGTGGCTATTTAAAGATCTGACCGCTGTCATTGGTCCCAAAAGTGTCAGATCTGTCCGCGGCAATGTCGCAGTCCTGATAAAAATCGCAGATCGCCGCCATTACTAGTGAAAAAAATAAAAATGCCATAAATCTATTTCCATAGTTTGTAGACTTGATAACTTTTCTTTTTTTTTTTTTTTTTTTTTTAGCAAAAATATGTAGAATATATATCGGCCTAAACTGAGGAATAAATTATTTTTTTACATTTTTCTTTGAATATTTATTATAGCTCTTTGTTTATAGTGCAAAAAATAAAAAAACACAGAGGTGATCAAGCTAAAAGAAAGCTCTATTTGTGGGAAAAAAAGGACATCAATTTTGTTTGGGTACAGCGTTGCACGACTGTCCAATTGTCAGTTAAAGCGACGTAGTGCCATAACGCAAAAAAGTGCTCTGGTCAGGAAGGGGGTAACTCCTTCCGGGGCTGAAGTGGTTAACAACCATGAGTCATCATCTGTCAGCTAGCTTCCCCACTGACAGATTAATGTACAGAAAAGAATGCTGGCATTGCCCGGGAATAGAAAAATGTTAAAACAAAACGACTCGCGGTTGCAATTGCCGACCCAGCTATTTAAAAAAAAAAAAAGAAAGAAAAAAAAAAAACGCCATCACCATGCAACCCCAAGCCAAATTTTTTTTATTTTTTATTTTTTTGTGAGTGGCATGAGGTCCCCCCAAAATCTATACCAGACCCTTATCCAGGCGTGCAGCCTGGCAAGTCAGGAAAGGGGGGGAACAAGCGAGCACCCCCCCTCCTGAACCATACCGGGCCACATGCCTTCAAGATAACCATGTTGATGGGGACAAGGGCTTCATATCCCGCCGACCATGGCCGATGGTTGTGCGGGTCTGTGGGCGGAGGACTTATCGGAATCTGGATGCCCCTTTAAGAAAGGAGCCCCCAGATCTCGGCCCACCCCTATGTGAAGGAGTAGGGTACACAGAACCCCTACCCATTTACCAAAAAACTGTACAAAGTGTAATAAAAACACAGACAAGTTTTTGACAATTCCTTCATTAAAAAATAAAAATATAATGTCCCTCGATGTAAATCTTTCGTCAATCACGCTGCTCGCCGACCCGAAAAAGAAAAAACACTACTGCCTCCTGGGAGGCCAAATGCCTGCTCTGTACTTTGACATTTGTTATATAGGTAAGGGGCGGGGCCACCTGGCAATGTCACCTGGTGGCACTGCCCCTTCTGACATCATGGACTGGTACATGCTGGGTCTGTGACATCAGAAGGGGCGAGGCCACCTGTATAAGAAATGTAAAATCGCAGAGGAGGCATTTGGCGGGAGGCCATCCCAGGAGGCGGGAGAGTTTTTGATGATTTCTTATTTTTCGGGTCAGCGAGCTGCGTGATTGCCAATGGATTTACATTGGGGGACGCTGTTTTTTTATTTTTTTTAATAAAGGAATTGTCAAAAACGTATCTTGTGTTTATTGCTTTTTGACACTTTTGGTGAATGAGTAGGGGTACTATGTCACAATATGCATTCACATAGGGGGAGGCTGGGATCTGGAGGCCCCCTTGTTAAAGGGGGTAGTTTCCAGTTTCCGATAAGCCCCCTGTCCTCAGACCCCCACAATCACCGGCTACGGTTGTGGGGATGAGGCCCTTGTCCCCATCAACATATATGGTTCAGGAGGGGGAGGGGCACTCGCTTGTCCCCTCCCCTCCCCTTTCCTGACCTGCCAAGCTGCATGCTCAAATAAGGGTCTGGTACAGATTTGGGGGGGCCCCCTGCCATATTTAAAAACAAAATTTGGCGTGGGCCTGGTATTGACTGGGGGGGGGCGACCCCATGCCGTTTTTTTAACATTCTTCTATTGCTGGGAAATGACGGCATTCTTTTTTTATATTCATCTGGCCGGCTTCCCAACCCACTGCTTAACAACCACCTATTTCTTCAAACAGAATTCAAATCAATCAATCGCTTTTCGACCGATCCAAAGTCTAATTGTTCTGAAAAGTTGGGATTCGTTAGAAAACGATTAAAACAGAAACATTTGAATGGCTTTCAACGTAATTTGTTACTATTTCATTCAGAGATTCGGATACATCTCAATCTCCGAATAACCAAAAATTCATCCGAATTTGTATTTGAACCAAAACGAATTGTGCATGTCTATTGAACACTCTAGGTTGTTCATTGATTATTCCTGTCATTGTGTAACTGCCTGTCCATACTATGTATGAGCAGACAGCTTAAGCCTCGTACACACGGGACGACGACCGTACTTACGATCGTCTCAAATCGTATGTTGGATAATGTAACTTGCATACTGACTGCACTACACGATCGTACGACCACAGAAAGAACGTTCAGGTGCATGTAATTAGCATCCGGACGTTCCTGACTTCGGAGCATGCGTGTTTTGCACAATACAACTTGTTGTACCGACTGCTCTGTACACACGATACAACAGTCGTATGACCGCTTGTTGGTACGACCAAGTTTTCTAGTCTGCTCATACAACTCCCCTTGTACGACCGTCGTATGTCGGCTGTTCTAATCGCGCATACGAACGATCGATTTCGCATACAACGGTCGTTCATACGACCTGTTGTATACGATCATCGTCCCATGTGTACGAGGCTTTACACTGACAGTCTGCAGGACCACTGCATTGCACCTGCGATCTGCAATGCTTTCCAGGCTCCTACAAAAAATAGTAAATGCACATTTTTTACCTGCAAAAGGTTTGCGTTTAATATTTTGTTTAAAAGGTGAGCTTATCCTTTAAAGCACGATCATGAAAAACAGCGTCATGGTTCATTGCCCTAGTCCAATTAGTTTGACGTACTGAAATTTTCAATTTTAAGCCAAAGCTCATTATCAAAGGGTCTCTTTGCCTTGAAACGCATCAGTGCTATTTGCACAGCTATTTGCTGTGCAATTGGGGACTGCGGCTGCGTCTTCCATGTGAGTCACAGATTTTACATTGCTGTTTTTATTTTGAGGTCTGCACCGCCTAGCATAAGTGTAATTGTTTTTAAGAACAATAAATGTACAAATTACACTACGTTAGTTACCCTGTTCTTTTCATTAATCGGGTAATTATGGTGGTGTAATAATGGCCGAATGCCCTGTTATGGTCTACCGGAGAACTAAAAGACTTCAAGCACCTTGGAATAGCCTGGCGTTGGTGACCCGGACCCACTAGTCTGGCTGAGCTTTATGATGCACATTCTATAGTTTGGTGAGTTTGAATTGCACATGGTGATGGTGGAATGCTACTCCAACTCACTCTATATACTCACTTTCACGTGTGATCGTTTGATGTTGTATGTATTTTTTTGGCATACTGCACTATGTTTTGCTTTATTTTTTTTTACCACATATGCGGATCCAATGAGGAGGTGACATCCTTAGGATTCCTCAACGTATTGGATATTGTACAAAGGATATTTGCTGTTCTCTTGATTGAGACAGCATTGGGATCTGGTGAGTGATCACTCTTCCTATTTTGGATGGTTTGTGAACTCTATATAGAAGAGCTTACCCTGAATAACTTTGGAGTGTCTGCATTTTTTTGCACATTTATGAAGAGTTATTATGTTTTTATAAATGGTAATTATTAGGGACCGGGCCCTGCCTGTCTCTTAATTATATAATTCAATATGTGTCCACTCTATTTGAATTAGATGGGTGCTAGTTGATGCAAAGTGCTCTATGATGTGTTTAAATAATTTATTTCATAAGCAAAATTATACTGTGCTAAATGTGACTTTTCCTTTAAAAAATATATTTATGGTATTCCAGTATATATGGAAATGGTATATAAAAAAATTTTTGTATAAAAATATATATTGATCGTTTAAATCGGTAGCACTTTCCTAAAACATATATATATATATATATATATATATACCCATGTATGCAGTTAAATAAATAAACAATTAAATATATAAACAAAAGTGCACTGTGCAAATAAGTGTCAATGTCCAGTGTAGCTGAATTGTAGCGGTCCGCTTCAGAGGATATCTATGATGAAACACGTAAGTCGGAGCGATTCTCACGCAAACACGTAATTTCCAGTCGGAGTGGCCCAGCTGGTGGAACGCACGCTATCCCAACCAGGAAGTGTGCTAGACTTAGGGCACATCCACCTGATGGCTGTGCCGACTGAATGAACTGAACTATTTTATACGTGAGCATGAAATAAAGAACCCCCTTGTTTTATGGAATTACACTATCGATCCCTTCCTTTCTTCATCCCTGATATGGACATTTGTTAAGGATATCAGAGTCACGGTGGTCTACGAGCCCAGTTAACACCTAAAACTCCACAAAAGATTGATGTCCATGCGTTTTTACCCCTGCAGGGGTGAAGCAATCTGGTAAGTGGGGTATCTGAGGGGAGCACAGGTGACCTGTACCATAAGAGCATGGATAATACCATCTACAATGAACTGCATAGGAAAATTTTGCAATAATCTCATGTATCAATAAGAACTAAATACACTATATATATATATATATATATATATATACAGTATTTCACAAAAGTGAGTATACCTCTCACATTTTTGTAAATATTTTATTATATCTTTTCATGTGACAACACTGAAGAAATGACGCTTTGCTACAATGTAAAGTAATGAGTGCACAGCTTGTATAACAGTGTAAATTTGCTGTCCCCTCAAAATAACTCAACACACAGCCATTAATGTCTAAACCACTGGCAACAAAAGTGAGTACACCCCTAAGTGAAAATGTCCAAATTGGGACCAAAGTGTCAATATTTTGTGTGGCCACCATTATTTTCCAGCACTGCCTTAACCCTCTTGGGCATGGAGTTCACCAGAGCTTCACAGGTTGCCACTGTAATCATCTTCCACTCCTCCATGATGACATCATGGAGCTGGTGGATGTTAGAGACCTTGAGCTCCTCCACCTTCTGTTTGAGGATGCCCCACAGATGCTCAATAGGGTTTAGGTCTGGAGACATGCTTGGCCAGTCCATCACCTTTACCCTCAGCTTCTTTAGCAAGGCAGTGTCGTGTTTGGGGTCATTATCATGTTGGCATTCATGGTTCCCTCAATGAACTGTAGCTCCCCAATGCCAGCAGCGCTTATGCAGCCCCAGACCACGACACTCCCACCATCATGCTTGACTGTAGGCAAGACACACTTGCCTTTGTACTCCTCTCTGGTTGCTGCCACACACGCTTGACACCATATCAACCAAATAAGTTTATCTTGGTCTCATCAGACCACAGGACATGGTTCCAGTAATCTATGTCCTTAGTCTGCTTGTCTTCAGCAAACTGTGGGCTTTCTTGTGCATCATCTTTAATAGAGGCTTCCTTCTGGGACGGCAGCCATGCAGACCAATTTGATGCAGTGTGCGGCGTATGGTCTGAGCACTGACAGGCTGACCCCCACCCCTTGCAATGCTAGCAGCACTCATATGTCTATTTCCCAAAGACAACCTCTGGATAGGACGCTGAGCACATGCGCTCAACTTCTTTGGTTGACCATGGCCAGGCCTGTTCTGAGTGGAACCTGTCCTGTTAAACCGCTGTATGGTCTTGGCCACTGTGCTGCAGCTCAGTTTCAGGGTCTTGGCAATCTTCTTATGGCCTAGGCCATCTTTATGTAGAGCAACAATTCTTTTTTTCAGATTCTCAGAGAGTTCTTTGCCATGAGGTGCCATGCTGAACTTCCAGTGACCAGTATGAGAGAGTGAGAGCGATAACACCAAATTTAACACACCTGCTCCCCATTCACACTCGAGACCTTGTAACAATAACTGGTCACATGACAGCGGGAAGGGAAAATGGCTAGTTGGGCCCATTTTGGAGATTTTCACTTAGCGGTGTACTCACTTTTGTTGCCAGTGGTTTAGACAATAATGGCTGTGTGTTGAGTTATTTTGAGGGGACAGCAAATTTACACTGTTATACAAGCTGTACACTCACTACTTTACATTGTAGCAAAGTGTCATTTCTTCAGTAATGTCACATGAAAAGATATCATAAAATATTTACAAAAATGTGAGGGGTGTACTCACTTTTGTGAGATACTGTATATATACTTTTAGGACTACTAGTCCCATCATTCCCATATCCACCTACTGTATACCAGTGGGGTGATAGTAACGAAGGCCCCTTTCACACTGAGGCGTTGGAAAAATGCATGCAAAACATCAAGCGTTATTACCGCGTTTTCCCCACGTTTTTACTGTGTTAGCGCTACAATTAGCGCTAACGCACATGCGTTTTTAAATCGTTTTTCAAGCGCTAGCGTTAACTGAATAGCAAAACCACCTACATTTCATCCTGTTTACTTCCTGTTATTTTGACCTTTCCACAACCTCTGGGCGTTTTGCTGGCGCTTTTAAAGCGCTTTACATTCATTTCAATGTATATGGGCGTTTTTAATGCACTATTTTTAGCGCTCAGAATAAGCACAAAAAATCATGCTTGCGGGACTTTTTTAAATGTGGCGCCAGCGCGATGCCCCAGTGTGAATAGGTACATTGGAATTAATGGGCAGCATTTTAGAAGCGTTTTGGAATCGCTATTTTTAGCACAAAAACGCTAGGAAAGCGCCTCAGTGTGAAAGGGGTCTAAGGATCCACTTCTTGGACATTGACACTTATTTGCACAGAGCACTTTGATTATTTATTTAATTGTTTATCTATTTATTTGTTTATTTATTTAACTGTATACACGGGTATATATATATATATATATATATGTGTTTTAGGAAAGTGCTACCGATTTAAACGATCAATATATATTTTTTATACAAAAATTTTTTTATATACCATCTCCATATATACTAGGACACCATAAATATATTTTTTAAAAGAAAAGTCACATTTAGCACAGTATAATAATTTTGCTTCTGAGATAATTTATTTAAACACATCATTAAGCACTTCGCAGCAACTAGCACCTATCTTTAATTCAAATAGAGTAGACACATATTGAATTATATAATTAAGAGACAGGCAGCGCCCAGTCCCTAATAATTACCATTTGGTTTTTCTCCACACAGTGGAGATTTAGGGTGGCAGCAGCCTGAGTTATTAATTAGTCCTAAGCGCAGTAATTCCAAACCTTTTCATTATGTTCTTATATTCATGAACTTAAGTTTTGTTCATTTACACATTCATTTTTCATTATTTTGAGCGCTGCAATTTATTGTTGTGCCATTAGCCACAATAAGATTCCCCAGCCTCGGTTTCAGTACTTATAATGCCCCCTTCGCATTGCTCGTCACTTGCAGTGAAATTTAATCCTACACCCCTACTTGCGTTGGTAGTCAGCGGCAGTGAAATTTAGCCCCCCCCCCCACCCTCCTGCATTGATGGTTAGTGGCAGGAAATGTTAACCACTTAACCCCTTCCCCATCATTGGTAGTCATTGCAGAGACAGATAGCCCCTCCAACCCCCACTTCATTGGTGTTCATGGCAGTAAAAATTGGCCCCTCCACATTGGTGATGATGGCAGTGAAATGTAACACCCCCCCCCCCGGCCTCCACACACATTTGCTGTCATGGCAGTGAAGTTAACCCCCCCTCCCCCATAGGTGGCCATGGAAGTGAAAGTAACTTAGGTTTTGAAATTCAATGCCTATGTAGAGCAGTTGAGTGCATCTTTTGATGGTCAGCTCCTGAAGTGTAGAGTCTAAATCTGGGGGGGGGGGGGGGGGGGGTGGAGTATAAGAAGCTTTTCTTGAGCTGGTGTCAGTGGATGCAATAATAACACCCAGCACTGGTGACAGTACTATTAAAGAATATGTTAACCCAGATTTTGATATTCCTGATATGTGCCAACTGTACCACGTACTTGAATAAAATGTATGCTGCTACCTTTGTATGGCTTCCTTTGTATGAAATACCTGGTGTTCCTACCAGTCAATCCACTTTCCTATTAAAAACTGACCACACTAGGCATGAGAGCACAGCGTGGCCAGTTTTTTTTTTATCTGTGCTGAGACCTCTGCCTGCTCTCTTCCAATGATCAGACTTGTGCCAACATGCCACCCTGCCTGCACAGCCATTTACTGGGAAGATCAGTGTGCTGCTATTTCTCCTCTGCCAGCTCTCTAAGCTCCTTATGCAGCTGAAAACAGAGGGCATGTGATCAATTATAAAACTGAATGCGTTGTTTTACAAGGTGAGGGTTCACGTATACTTTAACCCCCTCCTCCCTCCCCAAAGTAGAACTATAGGCAAAACATTTTTTCATTTTTGGATAGAGTAAGGGTTATAACCCACCAGATTTTTTTTCGCCATCTGTGTCCCATTGGGGAGACTTCCCTTCACTTCTTGTCCCATAGCCAAACAGGAAGTGAAAGGAAATCCCTGTAAATCAAGGAAATTCCTAGGGGACTCCCAGGTCACCAGAACCAGTGTCCACTTTGGAAGATTTCCCCTCTATTACTTTTCTGGGGACAACCCAAAATTTGGGATTTTCTATTACTTTCAATGATAATGGTAAACAAGACAAATGGAGAAGGTGAATCTCCCTAACAGCCACAACAGCAATAAAAAAAACTGACAGGTGTTGTAATCCATATCCTCTCTATCCAAAATGTAAAAAATAAGTTTTGCCTTTAGTTATACTTTATCATTGATGGACATGGCAGTGAAAGTTAATTTCCCCTCCCCTCGTTGGTGGACATGGTAGTAAAGGTTAACCTCCCCATCCTCCTGCTTTGGTGGATATGGCAATAAAGGTTAACTGCCCCCCCCGACATTGGTGGTCATGGCAGTTAAGTTAACCCCCACCCCCCCATTTTTGGTTATGACAGTTAACTCCCACACCTACCCCCGCACTGGTGATCTGACAGAGTCTGAGCTGAATGTTCCCTCAATATGAGGTTGTTTAGGTATCCCACGGTATGAATACTCTTTGAGCATAGTAAGGCCAGCATAGGAGCCAGAACCTTAGTGAAAACCCAGGCCAAACAGTAGGGCTCCTATTGTGTTGAATGGCCAAAGAAAAATGGTTGCGTTGATGTGCTGGAAAAATGGGGACATGTAAGTATGCATCATTGATATCCACAGAGGCTAAAAAGTCTCCCTGATGCAGATGACAGATTTGGTGGATTCCATTTGAAACTTTTGAGTTCAAATGAAGACATTTAGAGCCTTCAATTCTATAATTGGTTGATTTCCCTTTTTTTTGTCATGCTGTATTTAAGGTAGAATTCCAGACAAAATTGATTTTTTTTCAGGATGCTCGTTAAGGAAAATTCAGGTCCAATTTAACTTACCAATGTGTCCTACGAAGCAAGTTCACTGTTACACATACAGTATCAGACATGATTGCTATCCATGTAATTCCTTTGCCATTGGGATAATGGTATAAATCCATAAATATCATACAATATGAATTTCTATAAGAAATTTTGAACAGAAAGAGCTAAGTTGTCATTTGATAGGACAGCTTAAATTAAGTGTATGCCTGGATGTTGCAGATGAAGGGTTTTTGCAGTTCACATGTGTAGAGTCTGAAGGTATTGCATAAACTGTGTCATGACATGAAATGCATTGATTCTTACTTTTCTTTTGATATGTGCAACTGGAATTCAGTTATGGGCTTCTGATGTTATTGGAGTGCTGAACGATATATTTCAGTTTAGCCACTTGGGTTTAAGATGCCAGAGATTCTCTATGTCAACTTGTCAGCAGACTATGGAGAAAACCAAGCTGTTCACAGAGTCCTTGTGTGAACAAATGAAAGCACAATTCTGTGGCTGAAATAATCATCTTCTGACCACATTTACTAATATAACCAAATCATTTTCCGGAGCTCAGATGATGTAATAGCTTAACATGGTGGTATTTTTACAGCTACTGTATTTATTTGGCCAGTTCCCACAAAGAGCTCAAGAGAATAGTCCATTAATGGGTTTATGCAAGAATCTGAATATTCAGTTTTAAAGGAGAAGTTTGACCAAAGCTCTTCTGGCCATACTACACCTGGTACTTAGTTTTGCACTCCAGTAACCCAGATTCATCCGACAGCAGGCTAAAGTCACAGAGCTGGTCCAGGCTCTGCAGGGATCCTGACCATAATGTTAGGATCTGCCCAGATGCCTGACTGGAAGCTGGCCCAGCCTTTAAACACTCAGCTGAGAGCCTGAGCCAGCCCACCCTCCCACCCCCTCCATGGTCCGGTACTCCAGTGAGTACTAAGGGGGCTGAGCACTGACTGACAGTCACCGATCTCTGCTCAGAGCAGACCAAAGAACGAGCTTTGATTGATCAGTTTTTTGTATAGAAGCAGCAGGAGAAAGCTGCATCATCGGATCAACGTTGCAGTCATCTAGTTGAGTATGTATGTTTATTATTTTTATTTCCACACTTCTCTTTAAATGATTGTAACTGTGCAGTCTTACGTTTTTAATTTTGCCAATTCTATTTGTAATGTAATTTATCAGCAAGTATTTTTACAACCAAAAACTAGGTAAGGAAATGTGATCTTATGAGTATTTCCATAATGGGAATCCTGGATGATCTTTCTGAAAATACCAAATGATATCCTATATCATGTTTTAGAAATGTTAACATTTATATTTTATATGATAAACCAAACATGTGTTTACTTTCTCCTTAATGAATGTTCTCCCACCCTCTTCCTCTATAAAATTATAAGAAACAATGCGATTCAACTTTAGTCATTTATTACACAAAACTTATAGAATACAGACTGAACTATTTTAGTTTCTATATACATAAAAGCACTTCTTAACATATGTTACGATGCTATAGTTATTATAGGTTGAATGGTATGAAACTGAAATTACATTTTCATATTTAATATACAACTTTAAATAACAGAGTTGTTGCAAAATAAAAAATGTCCATCTACTGTATACCAGCATCCAGATCTGATTCACATGCTAGATGAGCTTTCTAACTATGTAGAACTAAAGAATGAAAGGCTTTTTTTTTATTCTGGATAGAGTAAGGAATCGTTATAGCTTCTGTCCGTTTGTTTTCTTTTTGCCATCCCACTGGGGAGATTTCCCTTCCCTTTCTGTCCCATAGCTAAAACAGGAAGTGAGTGGAGATCCCCCCATTGTGTGGGAATACCTGGTGTCATTGAGGTCACTAGAACTAATTGGAAGATTTCCTCTTTATCACTGTTCTGGGGACAACTCAAAATTAGTGACTTTCTACTTTCATTTTACCATGATAATGGTAAATTAGACAAAGAGGATGAATCGCCTTAAAGCGGTAGTAAACCCGTAAAGCTATTTTTACATACAGGTAAGCCTATAATAAGGCTTACCTGTAGGCAAAAAGAATATCCCCTAAACCTGCATGGTTTAGGAGAAATTCGCCCTGCATGCAGCCGCTGACATTAGCGGCGCATGCGCTCTGACGATCCGGCCGAGGCGGCCGGCAACTCAGAGCTGGCTGCAGGAGCGAAGAGCTCCCGCGCGCATGCGCGGGAGTGACGTCACGCGGCTCCGGCCACTCACAGCGCCGGAGCCGCATACCCGGAAGACAGAAGAGGACAAACATGTCAGCGTCGGCCGGCGGAGCCGGCCTAGCAGTCTCGCGTACGCGGCGATTACAGTCGCCGACGTACGTCCCGCTTAAAGAGGATTTGGTACGTCCAAATCCCCTATAAGAAAAACGGATGTCCATTCGGAATAATATCCGAATGGACATACATTTTTATCGAAATGCCCAAATGATGGCGAAATTCCGCTAAGTAGGAGAAACAGATTAAATGGTAATAGTACCATTTTACTTTCATCTTTCAGTGATTAAAACTCAACAGGGGTCTTGTCACTATTTCTCCTTTAGAAGGTTAATCAAGATCACTGGAGTTACTGTGGTCCATAAGGG
>BLSH010504960.1:177100-191790 GCA_018402905.1 Glandirana rugosa
CTCTAAAGGAGAGTGAAGGACAACAGAGGGAGGCAAACATTCATCCTCAGGAAACATTCAGCCTATCCTGAGAAGTGCTCCAGTCCCTGCTGCAGAGAAATACCTCCATAACAGGATACAGGCGGTCCCCTAGTTACAAACATCCGACTTACAAAGGACTCCTACTTACAAACGGAGGGAGACAACAGGAAGTGAGAGGAAATCTCCCCCTAGGAAGGGAAATTCACTCCTTTAAGAGTTATGGCAAAAAAAGGTGTCTCCATGGATGCTTTATCACCAAGGTTTGTTTCCACAACAACCCAAAATTTTCAAAATCCAATTATCATTGGGACAAGAAGTGAGGTGAAATCTTCTGAACAGAAACATAGACAGCAAAAGAAAAATTACAGGGGTGTTAACCCTTCCCTATGCTATCCAAAAAGCTTAAAAATATTTGTTTTGGCTGAAGCTACACTTAAAAAATGTACCTGTTCCGACTTACAAACAAATTCGACTTATGAACAAACCTACAGTCCCTATCTTGTTTGTAACCCGGGGACCGCCTGTACTTTGTTGAACATTATTGTGATCCTGCTTTCTGTCTTGAACAAGCTTTTTTACACTTGTCCTGCTTCTGGCATAGTTGAGTTTGTTTTAATAAGCACCTGGTACTAATGTCAGTTCTGAGAATCTGCTGTGTCGCTTACCCTTTAGCTGTGGTTAACCCCTTAGAGGGTTATTGCCAAACAAGCTAATTCATATTGCATAACATTTGTTTTGAACTGCTTTATTAATCTGCAGGGCTATCATTTGAAGAAGATGAGTAACTTTTGATATATTAAATTGCCAAATGACTCTTGCTTAGTATCCTGTTTATCAGACATAGGTGAGGTCAAGAGGTCCTTGGGCAGTAAGACTATGTATGGTTACCTTGTCTTTCTACCAGCTTGCTGCAAAGCCATTTGCTTATCTTGCTAAGCCATGAGCATCAACTCTTTCTGGTAGCCAGTCATTGCAAAGGAGGTAAGGGGCACCGTTCAAATAAGTTTTCTTTCAGGTGTTGGGCTTTTACCATTTAGTCCCTCCAGTTGGCAGGCATCAAGCACGGCCTTAAACTGGTCCTGTGCCACTCCTGTCTTGGCAGGCAAAGCACTGTATGCATCTTGACGGCACCTATATATCTTGGGCTACGTTTACACTGGTGCGATTCCAAAGTCGCATCAAAGTAGTGCAGGCACCTTTTCAAAGTCGCAGATTTTCAAAGTCGCATAGATGGAAACGGGTGCCATTAAGATCAATGGATTGTGACTTGTCATGCCACTTTGTGTCAAAAGTTGCATGACAAGTCACACTAATGGAAACAGAGCCTAAAGGGGTTGTTTTCACTCACACTGTGGGAAAATCAACTCTGTCCAGACTCTTCCAAGAGAGTACATGCATGAATGTGATGTATGAAGCCTGTTGGTTCAAGCAGACAAGGATAAGGATGGAAACACTTAACAGGCTGTCACATTTGTTTAAGCACATGATCTATAAACTCTAGAGGCGTGTTTCCAATCGCTCTGTGAAGAGGTTACCTGTTCCGACATCGAACAGTCTCCAAGCCTTTCCAGGCAAACCAATGCTATTCAGGCGCTTCCTAAGAGCGATTAAGGATGAACATGACTGCAAGAATACTGCTTTGTTCAAGCAACCAAGGTTAAAGATGACAGCAGCTAACAGGTTGTGATGTTCATTAAGCCTGTGGTCAATACAATCTAAAGAATGTGTCCACTGGCCTAATGAGGGGTTGCCTATTCTGGCAATATGCAGTTTTTGGGGGCTTCCCTGGCAAATGATCAGCCTTAGTCTCATCAAAGAGAAGATACGAATGAATGTGACTATGAATCCTGTTGTTTCAAGCAGTCAAGGACAAAGATATCAACACCGAATAGGGTGTCACATTCATTAAACATGTGAGCAATACACTCTAAAGAAGTGGTTTCCACTCACACTGTGGGCAAATCAACTCTTTCTAGACTCTTCCAAGAAAAGAAGCAGATGGAATAGAGCTGTGTGAATCCTGTTGGTTGAAGCAGCCAAAGACATGATGGCGACACCTAACATGTTGTCACATTCAGTAAACATGTAAATACACTTTAAAGGAGTTGTTTCCACTCGCCCAGGGAAGGCAACGGGTCCAGGAAATTTGCATGTCTCTTACATAGCCTGAATAAACTTTGGGCTGTCCATCCTGTTCCACTAGGATGTGGTCCCTGTATTCACATGCTAAATGCATCATCTATCAGGGAGCCCCTCTGCTGGTCTCTGGGGCGTATGAGTATAAATCACTCTCAATGTAGAAGCAGTGCAATATCATGTATCATGGCTGGAGTGGACAATTTCCTTATTACTGGTTTACTGAGCTTCTGTATGGAGGAAGCACTGCACTGCTGTCTAATAGTCATTGAACAAGCTCAATGTTTTTGCTTGCCTTCTCTTTCTGCAGGAAAGCAAATGCCAACAATAAATAAAGACCAGCGCTACTAAATAAGGTAGGGGACCGTACCCATCTGCTTCCCAAGAAAGGCAGCCCTCTTCAGGCTCTGCCAAGATGTGCATGAACATGACTTTATGAATCCTGCTTTGCTCAGACAGTCGGGGATTAAGATGATAGACACAATTGTCACAATTCATTAAGCATGAGATCAAGATACTCTAAAAAGAGCTGATTGTACTCGCCTTGTGCAAGGGTCATCTATTCTGGCAAGGTCCAGTTTTCCTTCCAAAGCCAGTAACTGGACTCAATAGCTTTCTCACGCCGACCAACCTTCAGACTCTTCCAAAGAAGAATATATGTAGGAGGATGACCTATGTCTGCTTTTTAATGTCTCCTTTCTAAGGCTGATTAGATGCATTTTAGATGGAAAGCAGTGGAAATAAGTTAGGGGGCTTCAGAATCATTGGATGAGGGCCCTGGAGATGCTATAGAGCTTTGGTTGGTTGCTCATCTTCAGCAAGAGCCAGCTAGTTCCCTAAACAGAGGTCATTTCTGGGTGTCTCAAACAACAGTGGGGAAAGTATTCCTTCCACAGAAGAAGATACCCCCCTTGATCTTGATGGTCCGCACTCTGAAGACAAGCCATTTGATATCAGCAAGGCATTGTATGAGGGGATTGATGAATGCAGCAGTCCCCACAGTGGCCTGGGCTCGATGGCATCTCAAACACTTTAAGCTTGCTTTACTCCAGCAGTGGGTCAAGCTTACTGTCAGAACCAGTTTGCTCAAGGAAGATTGAAGGGAGCGATTCTTCGTTCTAGAGTTGATGGCTGCACAGGAGGCATTACTGATCTTTGCACTACTGCTTCAAGATCATCGTGAGGATTCAGACAGTAGCATGTGTTGAAAACCAGGGAGGAAAGCAGCCTTGGGCATATTGCGGCACACATCTTTTGGTTGCCGGAGTGCAATCTGTTGTCCCTGTCAGTCTCTTACCTTCCCAGGGTGGAGAATATGTGAGTAGACACTTTTTGAGCACACATTTTCTGGATCTAAACAAATGGATGTTTCCTATAACTGTTTGCTCAGTGGGGCACCCGGCAAGTGGATTTAATGGCATCTCCTGTCAGTGCTCAGCTACTAGTGTTCCTCTCCTGGTTCTTCCACCGGAGAGCCAAGGGTCAGGATGCTCTGTCCCAGCTCTGGATTTTCTGGCCTGTATACATTTTTTTTCTCAAACTTCCCTAATCCTGAACATGACCGTTCATGGTTTCCACTGTTGAGGCAGTTGTTGATAGCTCTGCTGATGGCACTTCAGAGATCTTTGGTACTCGGACAGCATGCTTCATTCCAATATGTCTGAATTAGACAGCCTGGTTATTTTTAAGAAGCCAGCTAGCCCAGGTGGGCATAGCAGAAGAGGTCCAGTGAAAGCTGCTTGAATCTTGGAAAATATCATTGAATGCTACATACTATATTGCATGTGGAAAAGATCTTTGGTGTGGCAGTGATTATTTGATTCAATCCTGAGTCTTCCCCTCGTATTGAGGTCTTGGCGCTCGACAAAGGACTTGGCTACAGTTCGGTCCAGTTGTCGACCGTTTCAGCTCTAACTGTTCATTGCGTAGAAGATCACGTTTCATACGAGCAACCTTATAGCTAAATCAACAACCAGTCATGTCTCGGAAAAAATCCAAGCTTTCTCAGCCAAGTCTCCATATTTTGAGCCGTTTCAAGAGTGGTTCTTAATCCAGTTCCATCTTTTCTTCAAAAGGTTGGACCTTTTCTCATATAAGTTGGGAAGTGGTGCAACCTTCATTGTCTGCAGTTTTGGGACAGGACAGGTCAAGGGTGGACGCAGTTTTTAGGTCATTTTTTTCAACGTATCTGCAGAAAACGCAGAATTTCAAGCTGGCAAATAACTGGTTATCTATTAGTAAGTCCTAAAATTGATCAAATGGCCCCATCTAGAATCCTGGCAATCCATATCCAAATCCTGGTAATCCAAGTATTCAAACGCTTTCATTGCTCATTATCGCTTAGATGAAATGTACGGCTCGGCTTGGGCATTGGGCACTTCGGTGCTGACCTCCGCTCTTTCTGCCTAATATAATACAGGTTTTCTTAGCATTCAGTTGGAGTGATGTGTGGTTATTTTTTCCCGCCCTGTTTTTGTATGCTAGTTGGATCCCATTATGTAGGCTGACATGATGAGCTCCAGGAATAGGGAAAATTTTTATCATACTTACCTTTCCTGGAGGCTCATCATGTAAGTCTAGGGTTTTCCGCCCCGAGGAAGGTTAGGAACGTAGGGGTATAGGGAGGCCCTCCTTTCATTCATTTAGTGGGTTGTCCTATGGGGGTCAGAGGGGAGGACCTGACCCATATGTAGTCTGACATGATGAGCCTCCAGGAAAGGAAAATTACGGTAAGTATGATAACAATTTTCCCTATTCCTGCTCTGTGTGGTTGGTGAAAAGCTGAATCACTTTCTGGCTTCTTGTATCACACAAAGACTACAAACACAAGCGGTATGATCACCATAATTCCCTGCCATGGCTATTACAAGGTCAGATCATTGGGGGAAATTTACTAAAACCGGAGAGTGCAAAATCTGGTGCAGCTCTGCATAGAAATCTGCTTCCATTTTTTTTTGTCAAAGCTTAATTGAACATGTTGAAGTTAGAAGCTGATTGGCTACCATGCGCAGCTGCACCAGATTCTGAGTGCTCCAGTGTTAGTAAATCTAACCCACTGTGTTAACTTTTCCACCATGGATTCTTCATAACCAGCTATTCCAACTGTAAGAATGACAGCTTTGTTATGGCATTGTTGGAGGGGTGATAGTTAATTGCACCTCTGCTGTCTTCAAGTAACATAGGAAGTTGGTTAGTGATTCTAACTTCCAGTACCTAAGCAAAACTAAAATGTTTCCAAATGGAGTTGGTCTTATATATTTAAACAGTTAGACAGACTAATATAAGCAAGGCTTACTCAGCCGAAAACACTTAGCAGTACCAGCACATATGACGCTGGCTGGCATTTCAAGGGTTGTATATTTATATATGCTATTTATGTCCTGACTGCAATCTGGCACTTGGTCATGTCTTTGATCAGAAAGCTACTTGACTCTTTGCTCTTGAAAATACTATGCTATAACTAACAATGTACACTTAACAGAGCTGACATAAAATGTGGGGCAATGTCTTTATTGGGTGGGTTTTATCTACATTTCTGGAAGTTATAAGTGTTATTCATTGTCTATTATAAATAGAAGAACAATGCCATAATAAAGCCTATCTCCAGGTTTCATTTAACTTTAAATTGTTCATTTGGACCAAGCTGCATTAGCTACATAGAAAATACAAGCCCTGTGTTCCAGCAGTGGTACAGGGACTTCTCGTCCCGATGCTCGAATAAGCGCTGCTTAGCCAGTCACAGGAAGTTTTGTATTTTTATGAATGAATACAAGGCTTCTGCTGATATAATAATTTGGATGCAGCTATATCACTGCCTCCATATAGAATTTTAACATTCTAATATTTAAAAGACAAAATCAATTGAGAAGAACGACTACCTGGATTTACAATAAAAAGGCTTCTAAATGTGTAAAAAATTGCAAAAAGTAAGGCACAACATATCAAACTTTAACTTCTGTTCAGGCTGGGTTCACACTGCAGCATGCTCTGGCTCACAGCAGGAGTCTGATGCGTCCCCGTTCATCGCTTTAGGTCCAATTTCAGCCCAAATTTTGGGTTAAATTCAGACTAGAAACGGACCAAAATATGCACAGGACACCTGTGCAAATTTGCACCAGAGTTGATGCTGAGATGTGTGAACCAGCTCCATAGAGAGCCGGTCACAATCTCCTGCTATTGCGAATTGGATGCAGAGAATCCGCATCCAATTCGCACTTGTGTGAACCCAGCCTCAAGCTTACATTTCTTTTTTTAGTCAAGGACAAACATAATGGCAAGTATTAGAACTATTATTTTTTTAAACTGTAAAGATACATACAGCAATGGATTGTATTGCAATGACAATAAAGATATGATATACACAATAATTCCTAAAACAGACCTATCCTCTGCAAAGGCATGACAGCCATTTTAACATTGCTGTTCCTTTATAAAAACAAATAGCAAACTGAATTGTGATAAACTTTCTTGGAAAAAACAGCATTGGTGCCCCCCTCTGTCAGCTGGCCATGTGACAAAAGCTGGAGGATCTGCCTGATGTCAGTGTTCTAAGTAATTATGACAAAAGACCACGTGACTGGCAGCCAGAAGGAGACCTATTTTCATTTTATTTTGCAAAAAAAAAAATGTTTTTTAATTACCAATTATTATTGCAACATGGCAGGGCTGTCTGAAATAAATCTTACATTTTTGGCAAGTATAGAATCGCTTTTACTTTGATGATGAATTTTACATAAATATTTTCAACATCAAATATTGCTTCTAAAGTGCCTTACAGAAGATAAGTCTGTATACTGAGGTGGTCACATTGCTATTCACAAAAAGTCTTTGGCATTTTTAAATCTTCCTGCTTACCAGACAGAAAACCTGGATCTATATAGGCTAGATATTCCATAGTAAAGCATTCCCTCCAGCCTACATTGATAGTGCAAAGTGCAAAACTCCCAGGGTTATTCGGATAATAATAATAATAAAGTCCCTGGTGCATGTGTGAAGATAAGGCAGATGTATAATAAAGTGTATTTTGAGCTTAAGGCACAAATTATGTTTGATAATCACAGTAGCATAGTGGAAGGCAGAACAGACGGAATGCCAATTCTCTATCACAACTATAAGACTAGTCATAGTAAGAAAGGCTATTTTTCCCACTGCAAAGCGAACTTACTATGTAATTAGTTATGTAGCCACTGTCCAAAATATGTATTTCAATTCAATACAATCTGTTCATATAAACTGTGTATTTTGGTAACTCTTCAGGAACTAATAGGCTATATTCCTTACAACATAATTTAGCATACAAAAATGGTTGTATCCACATTACAAAAGGCACACTTCACATAAAGATGCTGCAGTAAAAGTTATATCCCAAACCATGTTGTACGTACAATTTCACATTTTGTAAACTATCATTCACCCTTCAAATTATAATACATATTGTTTACAGGACTGGGGATATGCCCTCGGGTTTGTACAGCATCACATTGCATATAAGAAGCAGGAATTTCAATTTAAAGCTAAGTTGATCATAAAGAATCATCTTGGAGCTGTATAATCTTTGGTAAATATATGTGCAGAAGGTGAACTGGATTTTATCACAGCTTTTACCATTGAAAAGGAAATTAATATTTCATTAACAAACATTTTAATTTGCACTGCTCCAGAAATGCTACCCAACGCTCGGATGACAAAAAGAGAGCAGTTTGATGAGTTATTAAACATTACATGCTCTTACTATTATCTGGGAATCCAGCAACAAGACACATGCTGGATGTGCCACATTTCCACTGCAGTAATTACTATCTACTTTGGCTAGTGAACTGATCATCAAAATTGATATTGCTAGTTAGGCATGGAGGGCATCATGGAAGCTCCAGAAACCAAATTTCACCTAGTGCTGAAATTTCAGGGCTGTCTGGAATTATATTTTCAATCCTCCACCAATTATATGTTAACACAGCAAAGTTTTCATAATGAAGTTACAAAGAACCCTGATGTTCTTTTGTAAAAACATTGGGAGCTTATTGCAATTTTTGGGGGTGGATTTTTTCCAATAGACAGCACATTTACATTACAAGGACAGTATGGCTGCATTTTCCAAAATATAGAAGCAAAGCCGTATGTCCCACTTCTCTCTTTACAGCCATTATGCTTCTGAATGTTTTAGCATGTGTATATATATATATATATATATATATATATATATATATATATATATACACACACACAGTGGGTACGGAAAGTATTCAGACCCCCTTAAATTTTTCACTCTTTGTTATATTGCAGCCATTTGCTAAAATCATTTAAGTTTATTTTTTTCCCTCATTAATGTACACACAGCACCCCATATTGACAGAAGAACACAGAATTGTTGACATTTTTGCAGATTTATTAAAAAAGAAAAACTGAAATATCACATAATCCTAAATATTCAGGAACTTTGCTCAGTATTTAGTAGAAGCACCCTTTTGATCGAATATAGCCATGAGTCTTTTTGGGAAAGATGCAACAAGTTTTTCACACCTGGATTTGGGGTTCCTCTGCCATTCCTCCTTGCAGATCCTCCCCAATCCTGTCAGGTTGGATGGTGAACGTTGGTGGACAGCCATTTTTAGGTCTCTCCAGAGATGCTCAATTGGGTTTAAGTCAGGGCTCTGGCTGGGCCATTCAAGAACAGTCACGGAGTTGTTGTGAAGCCATTCCTTCGATATTTTAGCTGTGTGCTTAGGGTCATTGTCTTGTTGGAAGGTAAACCTTCGGCCCAGTCTGAGGTCCTGAGCACTCTGGAGAAGGTTTTCGTCCAGGATATCCCTGTACTTGGCTGCATTCATCTTTCCCTCGATTGCAACCAGTCGTCCTGTCCCTGCAGCTGAAAAACACCCCTACAGCATGATGCCGCCACCACCATTCTTCATTGTTGGGACTGTATTGGACAGGTGATGAGCAGTGCCTGGTTTTCTCCACATATACCACTTAGAATTAAGGCCAAAAAGTTCTATCTTGGTCTCATCAGACCAGAGAATCTTATTTCTCACCATCTTGGAGTCCTTCAGGTGTTTTTTTAGCAAACTCCATTCGGGCTTTCATTTGTCTTGCACTGAGGAGAGGCTTCTGTCGGGCCACTCTGCCATAAAGCCCCGACTGGTGGAGGGCTGCAGTGATAGTTGACTTTCTACAACTTTCTCCCATCTCCCGACTGCATCTCTGGAGCTCAGCCACAGTGATCTTTGGGTTCTTCTTTACCTCTCTCACCAAGTCTCTTCTCCCCCAATAGCTCAGTTTGGCCGGGCGGCCAGCTCTAGGAAGGGTTCTGGTCGTCCCAAACGTCTTCCATTTAAGGATTATGGAGGCCACTGTGCTCTTAAAAACCTTAAGTGCAGCAGAGATTTTTTTGTAACCTTGGCCAGATCTGTGCCTTGCCACAATTCTGTCTCTGAGCTCTTCAGGCAGTTCCTCTGACCTCATGATTCTCATTTGCTCTGACATGCACTGTGAGCTGTAAGGTTTTATATAGACAGGTGTGTGGCTTTCCTAATCAAATCCAATCAGTATAATCAAACACAGCTGGACTCAAATGAAGGTGTAGAACCATCTCAAGGATGATCAGAAGAAATGGACAGCACCTGAGTTAAATATATGAGTGTCACAGCAAAGGGTCTGAATACTTAGGACCATGTGATATTTCAGTTTTTCTTTTTTAATAAATCTGCAAAAATGTCAACAATTCTGTGTTTTTATGTCAATATGGGGTGCTGTGTGTACATTAATGAGGAAAATAAATGAACTTAAATAATTTTAGCAAATGGCTGCAATATAACAAAGAGTGAAATATTTAAGGGGGTCTGAATACTTTCCGTACCCACTGTGTGTATATATATATATATATATATATATATATAAAATGTCCAAGGGATTGCTGCACAATAAAACTTAAATTTTTTGTCAGATATCACCCTTCTTCATAAACCAAATACATCCGAAACTGTCAACCATGATGTTCACTGTTATTATGCAAGTTTTTTGGACTTTCATTAAAGTTTTATTGCGCAGCAATCCCTCAGACATTTTTTCTACATATGACCCGTGGGAGGGTTTGATTGCTTGCACTTCATTGCATTGCCGTTGTGCACATCACCTCTTGATTTGTATAATATATATATATTTTTACACAGTGTATTGTATACACACACACAACTTAAAAAATGTTTTCAGACACATACTGCCTGTAAAGAGAAAATTAGTACACTGTCGGTTTGTTGCTGCTACAGATCTGTAGCATAAGGCAACTGGGTGTTTCAACCTGTAATTCAGCAAGAACAATTTACCAATGGATAGTCCACATTAAGCATGTCTCAGTACCCTACATAAACAAAATTATTCACAGTTTTGATGGCTTTTAAAGGATGCATAGTAAACATTTTGGAGAATTAACGTAAAAAGCACACATTTTTTAAGATATATCTAATATGTTCTACTGAAATAAACATGGAACAATTTTGATCAAAAGTTGTTGAGAGTAGCACATTTTACACTTTTAAGATTAGTAATGCAAATCTAATTTGCCTCCAAGCTGTCACTCTCCATTGGCTTACCATATTATTATACTGTTACATCAAATGCCCTCCTGTGAAGGCAGCAGCGGCACCTCTCTTTATAGTGATGGTAGCTGGCATGCTGACCTTTAGTATTGTCTGAGGAGTACATACTGCAGCCTACCAAAAATGGTTGCCAAGAAGTTCTGACCACTGATGGGCTGTGGTATGCACATCAAGGCTGGAGGAGCAGACAGTCCAATAGCTATAGTTAATAGAAGGGCCAGTGTTGCTGCTGCACCCTGACCAGTGTCAACATTTTTGTGCAGGACAATAGCTGCCACCCTACCACAGCCTATAGGGTCTGCTCACAAATTTAGGTTTGAATACTGAGGGGAACTGTCTGTGAAAGAAAACACTCTAATCATGTTTTTAAAAAATGGTACAAAAGTAAGTTTGAAACTAAGAAAACATATGGTAAATGTGCTTTTCTCTAAACATTTTCACCAATCTTCTGCAAATTGTAGAACTGGTAGAATTTCATATAATGAAGTCTAGTAAACAAAACAGAAACATGTTGAGTCATTGAGACCGAAGAAGACAGTTGTTATTACAACAAATCTTCCAGTGCTGTTAAGCAATGAGCAGTCAGCACTTTCCTGATGATAAATAATACTTCTCTGTGATATTCACAGCTTCCAGCTCAATTGTGCTGGCATCACCCACATATGTGCTTGGAGTTTCACTGAGCTGTAAAGAGGGATCTTGGCATGGCAGGCTCAGTGGGTTGTGCAAGAAAACAGCTCAGCGTGATCATACAGCTTTGGCTTTATAGCACCTGTTACAACATTCAGTCACTGTCATAAAAAAGGTAAAAAGAGATTAAAGCAGTTATTTGTGTAAGAAACGCTAATTAAATGACAGAGACGTCATCTTTTTTATCATTCTCTGCTGTGCCAGGTTTCAGTGGGCTGGCAACGTTATCCATATTCCTCTCTTCTTTTTCTCCATCCACAGCCTTTGTTTTTTCCTGTTTAGTCCTTCCATGGACCCATGGAATAAGACATAGAATAAATCCACCAATTATGGGGGGTATACCGGCAAGGTAAAATGCTACGTCATAAGAGCCAAGACTGTCTCGCAGAAGACCTAGAGAAACCAAAAATGTGTTTAAGATGCAACAACTATTTTCTTAAAATTCATTATAATCTATGCTATGCACAATTTGCATCAAACTGATTAATAACACAAAGCTCATGCAATTTTAGAAAAACACAACCCTCCCTGTGCAACGTTTTCAACCTTACTCAGAAAAGAGTTATTATTGTTAAAAGTTAATTCTAGGTGCAAAATTATTGATTGGGCCTTTTTTTCTGCCTAACCCCCAGACCTAAAAAAAACCCAACTCTCTCCCACCCTATATGCATACTTACCTTCAAGAGAATATCAGGGCAAAATAAAAAAAACAAATATGCAGTACATATCTGCAATACATGAACACGTGTCTGCATTTTATACCTTTAATAACTCAGCAAGTACAAATAAATACAAGGAAAAAATTGTAATTTCCAGCGCTAGAGGACCTTCAGGATGACAGGCAACCGGAACAACAAGGGGTAGGAGACCAGATGGATGTTGCCCCCCTCGGCCGGGGTAATCCGAAAGTGACTAAAAAACAAAACAAAAGGAAGGTGCACACACCTAGCGCATTACCATAAAAAGTTTTAATGGAAATTAAAAATTTAAAAGTGAATACTCACAAAAATGACGTCACAGAGCCATGACAAGACGATACAAGTGGGAAAAAAGCACAAGGTGGGATATCAGCTGATGCATTTTGGGGGCGCACCCCCTTCCTCAGAGCTGTGCAGAAGGGGGTGCGCCCCTGAAATGCATCGGCTGATATCCTACCTTGTGCTTTTTTCCACTTGTATCGTCTTGTCGTGGCTCTGTGACACCATTTTTGTGAGTATTCACTTTTAACTTTTTCATTTCCATTAAAACTTTTTATGGTAATGCACTAGGTGTGTGCGCCTTCGTTTTGTTTTAAAGTATAGATAAATACCTGTTGATCTGCTCAAAATGCACTGAGCGCCGAGGTCCTTCTGTGATCTGAAAACTCAGAGCACTTTTGTGAGTGGTGTCAGCCCTGCCCATTTGTCTTTTTAAAGCTAAACTACTTAAACCCTTCCACTCTTCCATGTTTACATTAACACTAATATTAGTCTGTAAACCAAGATAAGAATTAGGGGGTGCTAGTTAGACTGAAAGGAAGTGACAGGAAGAGTGCACAGGTCAACTACAAATTTCTGAAATGTTTGCATTTATTGGTCAGCTATAACAAGTGCTTTTAACGGTATATTGAACAGACCAAAAGGTAGCAAATAAGTCAAGCTCAATGTTAGACTGTTTTACATACACTCTAATGTCTCATATAAGGTATGTCACAATGTTGACAGCCAGAAGCCAAAATCTTCTTCCCACTTAGTGTGCCTCAAAAATCAATCCCCAGAGACATCTATTGAACCATCTCCTGATGCTAGAGATGTCTAGGTGACAGTTCGATGGAATTCTATGGCTCAGAGGTTTTGGCTAAGTGTTGTACAAAACCCGAAGAGCTCCAGGTCAGTGTCTGCAAAGGTCACGAAATGTCCTCTTACTCTGGAAACTGGGCGCACACCTTGCAGAGAAAGTCTTGTCTGAGGATTTGGCAGACTTGGAATGCCAGACTTTGTGAGTTCTTGATGAAAATGTCTTAAACCGGTTCAAAAGGTGATGTCCTTCATTGGCCATGTGGATCAAACACTTCTAACAAGATAGTTCTACAGTCAATCCTTTTAGCCCAAATTCCCTATGCATATGTACTGACAGAAGACATATGCGAGAAATAAGACAAGAGGCTTCCAGTCATCGTCTCTGTGCATTTAACAAGCAGATGGTCAGCAGCTGTGGTGGTGAGATCCCTATTTGCCCAATTCAACATATTTGCCGAATCAGACATAGTTTTACAAAGTAAAGTCACAGGTTTTGGAACGGGCATCCAACCGCTTTTTGCTTGGGTCCTTAACCTGTTCCTTACCAAGTCATTGTGAAATTATGTCAGCAGGAACCTCTCGTCGATCCGGGCCGACGTCATATGACGTCAGCCACTTCTCGTCGCTACTGCGGGGCCCGCAGAGCGGCGATCACGGATCGATCGTCTGCCGGGGGGGCGCGTCCCCCCGATCGAGGTAAAGAGCCAATAAAATTGGCTCTTTACCACGTGACCGGCTGTGTCCAATCACAGTTGGTCACTACCGATCTTCCCGTGCGCGCTGATCGGGGCTGAGGCTTGTCCCTAGGACAAAGCCCAGCTCCGAGCAGTGTAAATAGCCAATAGAATAGGCTCTTTACCACGTGACCGGCTGTGTCACAGCTGATCATGTGATGTAAACAAACCGCGGTAACAAGTTGTTACCGCGGTTCTCCCTGTCACACAACGATCGTGTGTGACAGGGAGATTGCGGTAACAGCTCATTACCGCCCACTGTGTACACCAAGCACACACAATAAAGAGGACCTGTCACCACCCCATCAAAGTACCTGTCACAGCCCATCAGAGTACCTGTCACCTGTCCATCAGAGTACCTGTCACCTGTCCATCAGAGTACCCGAGTATCTGTCACCTGTCCATCAGAATACCCAAGTACCTGTCACTTGTCCATCAGAGTACCCGAGTACATGTCACCTGTCCATCAAAGTACCCGAGTACCTGTCCATCAAAGTACCCGAGTACCTGTCACCTGCTCATCTGAGTACCTGTCACCTGTCCATCAGAGTACCCGAGTACCTGTCACCTGTCCATCAAAGTACCCGAGTACCTGTCACCTGTCCATCAAAGTACCCGAGTACCTGTCACCTGTCATGAGCCCATGAGACTACCTGTCCACTGTCCATGAGACTACCTGTCCACTGTCCATGAGACTACCCGACACTGTCCATGAAACTACCCCACCACTGTCCAGG
>BLSH010504960.1:191800-212920 GCA_018402905.1 Glandirana rugosa
GTGTACACCAAGCACACACAATAAAGAGGACCTGTCACCACCCCATCAAAGTACCTGTCACAGCCCATCAGAGTACCTGTCACCTGCCCATCAGAGTACCTGTCACCTGCCCATCAGAGTACATGTCACCTGCCCATCAGAGTATCCGAGTACCTGTCACCAACCCATCAAAGTACCCGAGTACCTGTCACCAGACCATCGGAGTACCCGAGTACCTGTCACCAGACCATCAAAGTACCCAAGTACCTGTCACCATCCCATCAAAGTACCCGAGTACCTGTCACCAGACCATCAGAGTACCCGAATACCTGTCACCAGACCATCAGAATACCCGAGTACCTGTCAGCTGCCCATCAGAGTACCTGTCACCTGCCCATCAGAGTACATGTCACCTGCCCATCAGAGTATCCGAGTACCTGTCACCAACCCATCAAAGTACCCGAGTACCTGTCACCAGACCATCGGAGTACCCGAGTACCTGTCACCAGACCATCAAAGTACCCAAGTACCTGTCACCATCCCATCAAAGTACCCGAGTACCTGTCACCAGACCATCAGAGTACCCGAGTACCTGTCACCAGACCATCAGAATACCCGAGTACCTGTCACCTGCCCATCAGAGTACCCGAGTACCTGTCACCTGCCCATCAGGGTACATGTCACCTGCCCATCAGAGTATCCGAGTACCTGTCACCAGCCCATCAGAGTACCCCAGTACCTGTCACCTGCCCATCAGCGTACCCGAGTACCTGTCACCTGCCCATCTGAGTACCCAAGTACTTGTAACCAGCCCATCAGAGTACCCGAGTACCTGTCACCTGCACATAAGAGAACCTGAGTACCTGTCACCAGCCCAGCAAAGTACACGAGTACCTGTCACCTGCCCATTAGAGTACCCGAGTACCTGTCACCAGCCTACCAGAGTACCTGTCCCCTGCCCATCTGAGTACCCAAGTACCTGTCACCAGCCCATCAGCGTAACCATGTACCTGTCACCTGCCCACCTGAGTACCCGAGTACCTGTCACCAGCCCATCAGAGTACCCCAGCACCTGTCACCTGCCCTTCAGATTACCCGAGTACCTGTCACCAACCCATCTGAGTAACCGAGTACCCATCTGCCGCCCATCAGAGTACCCAAGTACCTTTTACCAATCCATCAGATTACACAAGTACCTGTCTCCAACCCATCAAAGTACCCAAGTACCTATCTGCAGCCCATCAGAATACCTGAGTACCTATCTGCAGCCCATTAGAGTACCCGACTACCTATCTGCAGCCCATGCCTCATAGAATATACCTCGGGTGTTTGCTTTCCAAAATGGGGTCATTTTGTGGGTAATTCCACTGTCCTTGTGCTCCAGGGCCTTCAAAAGTGTGATGGGTATGAATAAAATTTTATGTGTAATTTATGCTCCTAGAACGCCTGACGGTGCTCCCTGCATGTTCGGCCTCTGTATGTGGCCAGGGTGCGAAAAAGTCTCACACATGTGGTATTGCCATACTCGGGATGAGTAGCAGAATATATTTTTGGGGGTAATTTTTGCTATGTACATGCTATGTGTTAGTAATATCTTATACATTGACCACTTTGTTTAAAAATAAAAGCGTTTTCATTTTCTTTCCACGTTTTTCGAAGACTTGTGGAAAAAAATTAACCATTCAAAAGACTCATAATGCCTCATAGATTATAAGTTGGGGTGTTTGCTTTCCAAAATGGGGTCATTTTGTGGGTAATTCCATTGTCTTGGTGCTCCAGGGCCTTCAAAAGTGTAATAGGTAGTTAGGAAATTAGATGTGAAAATTCTGCTCCTAGAATGCATGACGGTGCTCCCTGCATGTTGGGCCTCTCTATGTGGCCAGGCTGTGAAAAAGTCTCACACATGTGGTATCGCCATACTCGGGGCGAGTAGCAGAATGTATTTTGGGGTGTAATTGGAAGTATGCATATGCTCTGTGTGTGAGAAATAACTTGTTGCTATGACAATTTTGTGCAAAAAAAAAAATAAAAATTCTTAATTTTCCCAAGAATTGTGGGAAAAAAGTACAACTTCAAAAAACTCGCCATGCCTCTTACTAAGTACCTTGGAATGTCTACGTTTCAAAATGGGGTCATTTGGGGGGTATTTGTACTTTTCTGACATTTCAGGGCCTCAAGAAATGAGATAGGCCATCAGTGCATCAGGTGTGATCAATTTTCAATGATTGGCACCATAGCTTGTAGACTCTATCTATAACTTTCACACAGACCAAATAATATACACTTATTTGGGTTATTTTTACCAAAGATAGGTAGCAGTATAGGTTTTGGCCCAAATTTATGAACAAAAATTACTTATTTGCAAAATTTTATCACAGAAACTAAAAAAAAGTGTTTATTTTTCAAAATTTTCGCACTTTTTTCACTTATGTCGCAAAAAATAAAAAACCCAGACGTTCTTAAATACCACCAAAAGAAAGCTCTATTTATGTGAAAAAAAAATGATAAAAAAATTTGTTTGGGTACAGTGTAGCATGAGAGAGTAATTGTAATTCAAAGTGTGAGAGCGCTGAAAGCTGAAAATTGGTCTGGGCAGGAAGGGGGTATAAACGTCTTGTATTGAAGTGGTTAAAAGTAGATGCATCCTCCACCAATAGGGTAGTCGCCTTGTTAAAGCGAGGCATGATCAGATTTACAGAGGGAATGGACCAATTTTTTAAAAATTCAAACCACATGAATAAAAGGCCAGCAAGTGCTTAGGAGGAGCAAACAGCCAGCCAGGGTGCTTTCAAGGTGGTATTTTGATACGGGAAAATGTCATGGCATTGGACAAAAAAAAAGTTTTTGAAAAGTCAGCAGATTTCTATGTCACTGACATATTTACCTTTATCAGCATTGTTTGTAATCACTTTAATTATTTAGTGCAGCTTAATTAAATTTTATTGAATAGGTGCCCCTGAAAGTCAACTTGTATAAAGATCTTTTGGACATCTTACCAGTTCTCTAACAAACTAAAATGGATCTATCAAAGCAAAGCAGTTCTCCCCTGTATCTAATTACCAAATAATACTACAGTATAATAGTTATGAATGAGGTCCCAACGAGATAATTATTTGTAACCATATTCTGTCTTACTGAAAAACTACAATATTGAGTGACAGGGAGTGGAAAATGTCGTCAAATAATTTAGCATGGCCCCCAATCATAACTGTTACAGTTCTAAAGGACTTTTGAACTGACTGAGTTTAGGACTGCTGCTTCTTCTTTTCAATCACTTCATCTAATATGGATTGGTGAAGTAATCCAGGGGACCCCAGTTTACATTTTATCTATGAAATATGCATGTTTTTTTAAGACTATGCAACTTTTGGACAGCCGGGTTATTGCATCTGGGATGCCATAGTGAACTGTTACTGTAATTTTGTGGCGTGCCAACATTACATTTTCAATATCTACATTTCAATGCCATAACCATCTATACTCATCTCTCGCCTCGACTACTGCAACTCCCTCCTCACTGGCTTACCTCTAAATAGCCTATCCCCACTTCAGTCCATTATGAACGCTGCCGCCAGGCTCATCCACCTTAAAAAACGCTTAGCATCTTCTACACCCCTATGCCAATCCCTCCATTGGCTGCCACTCAACCAACAAATTAAATTCCAGATACTAACAATAACTTATAAAGCCATCCACAACCAGCTACATCACTAACCTGGTCTCAAGATATCAACCAAATCGATCTCTTCGCTCCTCCCAAGACCTACTGCTCTATAGCTCCCTTGTCACCTCATCCCATGCTCGCCTCCAGGACATCTCCAGAGCCTCTCCCATCCTCTGGAATGCTCTACCCCAACCTGTCCGACTCTCTCCTACTTTGTCCACCTTCAGACAATCCCTAAAAACTCACCTCTTCAGAGAAGCCTATCTGGCTCCCACCTAACAACTGTACATTTATCTTCTCCATCAGCACATCCCCCACAGTTATTACCTCTTGTATCTCTTTACCTTCCCTCTTAGATTGTAAGCTCTAACAAGCAGGGCCCTCTTACTCCTACTGTATTTAAGTGTATTGTATCTGTACTGTCTACCCTCAAGTTGTAAAGCGATGCGTAAACTGTTGGCGCTATATAAATCCTGTATAATAATAATACTCAAAAGTCAGCA
The DNA here is from genome assembly GCA_018402905.1 of Glandirana rugosa. Classification (NCBI taxonomy): domain Eukaryota; kingdom Metazoa; phylum Chordata; class Amphibia; order Anura; family Ranidae; genus Glandirana; species Glandirana rugosa. Next base: position 195,947 of record BLSH010504960.1, read on the forward strand.
AAATCAGGACTGACAGTATCAAAATTAAAAAAGTTCTAAAATAAATGTTTGGTGGTATAAAGACGAATACATACATAGAAAAGATACATTAAACTTCTACTGTACCTGCAACAGGAGGGCCAACAGTCATTGGAATAGACATAAATCCAAGCAGAAATCCAATGGCCTGAGAAACATGCTGTGGTCCAACCAGTTCAAATGCAATAGGAGCCATAATACATATAAAGCAGCCATCAAATAGGCCCATGAATAGACAGACAGCAATCAAGCCACCAAAGTTATGGCACACTGGAATCATCATTGACATTAATCCAATGAAGAAAAATGATATCACCTACAAGGAAAAAAGTTTGATGTTATCTATATTATAAACTCTTACGTAGCAAGGGTTGCATTCACACCTATGTAAGCACTTGTAATACACACTGACACATGTTTTCATTCTCATAGGATTTGAAGTGTTCAGGATGAAGTAGTGAAGGGCAGCGACATCACCCACAACTCCTGGACCTACTTTGTTGGTCATTTTAATTAAAACTTTCCTTAGCATGAATGGCCCACTTAAAATAAGTATAATCTTTATTAAAGCAACAACAAAAAACTAAACTAAAGTTTTCACTGTGTATCTGTGATCTGCAGTAATAGGCCTGCAACAACACAATAAAAGGATTTTTGTACTCATTGTAAAATCCTTTTCCTGGAGTCCATTGAGGGTTATACTGATGGCTACAGGAGTATGGGGCACTGGCAAACAATAAAAAAAAGGATAACCCATTTTAGGCAATGAGGGCACTATGTACCATATACAGTGGTCTAATCCAGGAACTCAACAGTGGACTGGAGTAAACATCACCAAAAATGCAAAGATAGCCCTATTGAATGACCTCTCGGGTGTGATACCCAAAATTCTACACACCCTCATCTTTTATATTCTCCTGGTGGAAAAAATATCCATAGTCGGGGCTTGAAAATATCCAACGCCAAACCATGTTGTTGCTTCCAACCAGATATTGGTTAGGTCCTTTAAGACAACAGCATCCTCCCACATTATATTAAGCATCCAGAGTGGAAATGGACCTCTTCTGCACAAAGTTATCACCAGACAGATAAAATGCAATCAAGCGCTCAGGGCAAGCAAATAACTTTAGAAATTAGAATGTTTCCAATCTCCTTACAAACTAGTTGGAAAAATGAGTAAATATTCTATTCAATCTTTTCATGTGACAACACTGAAGAAATGACATGTTGCTACAATATAAAGTAGTGAGTGTACAGCTTGTATAACAGTGTAAATTTGCTGTAACCTCAAAATCACTCAACACGCAGCCATTAATGTCTAAACTGCTGGCAACAAAAGTGAGTACATCCCTAAGTGAAAATGTCCAAATTGGGCCCAAAGTGTCAATATTTTGTGTGGCCACCATTATTTTCCAGCACTGCCGTAACCCTCTTGGGAATGGAGTTCACCAGAGCTTCACAGGTTGCCACTGGAGTCTGGTTCCACTCCTCCGTGATGACATCACGGAGCTGGTGCATGTTTGAGATCTTGCACTCCTCCACCTTCCATTTAAGAATGCTCTACAGATGCTCAATAGGGTTTAGGTCTGGAGCCATGCTTAGCCAGTCCATCACCTTTGCCCTCAGCTTCTATAGAAAGGCAGTGGTCATCTTGGAGGTGTGTTTGGGGTCATTATCATGTTGGAATACTGCCCTGCGGCCCAGTCTCTGAAGGGAGGGGATCATGCTCTGCTTCAGTGTATCACAGTACATGTTAGAATTCATGGTTCCCTCAACGAACTGTAGCTCCCCAGTGCCGGCAGCACTCATGCAGCCCCAGACAATGACACTCCCCCCACCATGCTTGACTGTAGGCAAGACACACTTGTCTTTGTACTTCTCAGCTGGTTGCCACCACACACGCTTGACACCATCTGAGCCAAATAAGTTTATCTTGGTCTCATCAGACCACAGGACATGGTTCCAGTAATCCATGTCCTTAAGTCTGCTTGTCTTCAGCAAACTGTTTCTGGGCTTTCTCGTGCATCATCTCTAGAAGAGGCTTTCTTCTGGGACGACAGCCATGCAGACCAATTTGATGCAGTGTGAGGCGTATGGTCTTAGCACTGACAGGCTGACCCCCCACCCCTTCAACCTCTTCTAAAGCCTCTTCTAAAGATGATGCACAAGAAAGCCCGCAAACAGTTTGCTGAAAACAAGCAGACTAAGGACATGGATTATAGGTACCATGCGCTGTGGTCTGATAAGGTTCAGATGGTGTCAAGCGTGTGTGGCGGCAACCGGGTGAGGTGTACAAAGCCAAGTGTGTCAGTCAAGCATGGTGGTGGGAGTGTCATGGTCTGGGGCTGCATGAGTGCTGCCGGCACTGGGGGCTACAGTTCATTGAGAGAACCATGAATGCCAACATGTACTGTGACATACTGAAGCAGAGCATGATCTCCTCCCTTCAGAGACTGGGCCGCAGGGCAGTGTTCCAACATGATAACGACTACAAACACACCTCCGGGATGACCACTGACTTGCTAAAAAAGCTGAGGGTAAAGGTGATGGACTGGCCAAGCATTTCTCCAGACCTAAAGCCTATTGAGCATCTGTGGGGCATCCTCAAATGGAAGGTGGAGGAGTGCAAGGTCTCTAACATCCACCAGCTCCGTGGTGTCGTCATGGAAGAGTGGAAGAGGACTCCAGTGGCAACCTGTGAAGCTCTCGTGAACTCCATGCCCAAAAGGGTTTAGGCAGTGCTGGAAAATAATGGTGGCCACACAAAATATTGACACTTTGGGCCCAATTTGGACATTTAGACTTAGGGGTGTACTCCCTTTTGTAGCCAGCGGTTTAGATATTAATGGCTGTGTGTTGAGTTATTTTGAGGGGACAGCAAATTTACACTGTTATACAAGCTGTACACTCACTACTTTACATTGTAGCAAAGAGTTATTTCTTCAGTGTTGTCACATGAAAAGATACAATAAAATATTTACAAAAATGTGAGGGGTGTACTCACTTTTGTGAGATACTGAATATGTATGGCTAGCCTAACAAGAAAACTGAAGATGAAGTTTGTTATGGCACTATCTAAAAAGGTATCCACTGCACAAACTGGATGAAAAAGTGAAAAACAATAGTCTTCCCCAGTCTATCTTCAGTAGATACTTCAGGAACTCATTATACACTATACATTATTTGGGTAAGAAGGTAAAGGGGAGACCTGAATGAAACATTTAAATACATTAAGTGCTAGTTCACACCAGATGCAGTTCTGTGTGCTTTTTTCTGCACTAAAAATGCATGCACAGTGTTTTCCATGTATTCCAATGGCTCTAGTTCACACCAGTGCAGTCAGTTTCTGGTGCAGAAAAAATGTAGAGCATATAGTTCATACTAGTGCAGTCAGTTTCCGGTCAGTTTTTGGTCAGTTTCCAGTGCAGAAAAAATGTAGAGCAGTTTCTGCACAGAACTGTACTGGAACATAGCAAATTGTATCAAAAATGCACGTGGACACAATTTTCTATGTTCCAGTACAGTTCTGTGCAGAAACTGCATCTGGTGTGAACTAGCACTAAGACGCATGCACAGTGTTTTCCATGTATTCCAAAGGCTCTAGTATAAACAGCCACAGTTATAGTTAATACATATGATGAAAATAGAGATCCTGGTGGTACTTATTCCATATGGCACTGATAGATAAACCTAGAGACTTTTAACCTCTTTTACCACTCCTGGTAGCTACATAAGGAGTAGGGATGATCTTAAACATGAATTTGACCCAAACTCAGCCTGTTCACTGTTTGGCAAATGGGCCACTGAACTGGCCATATTTGGCCCGTTTGCTTACCCGAACCCACCTGACTGATGTTTGTAAAAACAGCAGCTGGGGATCCTGAGTGACATCAATAACATCAAACAGAAGCCAGCCGGGGATACGTCATTTGGGACAGGATTAGCGGCATGGCAGCATCATCGGGCGGTGGGTTGCCCTGACTGACACACGATCTACATCACTGGACAATGTGATTAATGATGGATTTACATTGCAACAATAATTTTTAAGATGGGAAGGGGGAGGAGATTTGTTTTAAAGCATTAAAGGGGCATGTTTATATAACTCTGCAAATGTATACAGCCGGAGAAATGGTGAAGTATTTTCAGATTACCATAAAGTGTGTTTTGCACTATAGCTCTGGCAACCTCCCTTCTAAGGAAAAAAGGAGCGGCTGCCCTATGCGACTGTTTATATCATTCAAAGAGAAGCTATCTTAGGTGAAAGTGCTCTTGATAATCTCTTATCAGTTACCTGCTAGACATCTTTGCCAGATACTGCTCAAAAGAGCAGCTGCTTTTATCTGTGGACATTGGCTTACTAACACCTATTCATTATACTGAATAGCCATATATGCAAAGCTATCTTCTTGGGGAACAGTCTCCTCCACAGTCATATCTAAAGTTTGGGACTATCTCCTTTTGAGTGAATGGCACATACATGAACACACAGTATATTATATAAACATGTATATAAACCATTTGGAATACATTAAGATTTCAATATACAGTATTTTGGATTTTTTCACAACCAAACCAAATTTGTATAGGTACTCATGGTGGTGGTGTGAGAGATGTTTTTTCTTAACGGTTTTTAACATTTTATTTAATGCACTGCACTGTGAATAATCTAGATTATATTTTTGAAGCGGGTATACAACCTTCCTCCTGTGTATGACTCGTTAGAATTTTTGATATTGTAGTAGTCACTAAGGAGGTTGTTTGTGTTTTACTTCCAATTCACATAAAAAGCATAATTAAATCACAGTACCTGTAAGTACACTTTTTTGACTCCTGGAATGTAATCTGCAACTCTACCAAAAATCAGCCTTCCAATACCAGAAGTAATTCCAATGCACAGTAAAAGCACCTCCTCATTGACATCTGGTCCCAGACGCTCTTTCACGTGCTTCATCTGTTTAATGAGGACAAGAACAATTTGTAAAAACTACAACTCTGTGTTCCATAAGAAGATAATAATTTATATCCATGCATCATAAATAAAAAAATTCAACTTGAATGGGATGTACCCATATAGAAGCAGCGTCCCATTAAAGTTTATGTAATGTTAGTGCACAGACACAGGCAGCTTATCACTCTGACCTGGCTGCACGAGGAGGCAGAGACTTGCTAAAAAAGGGCCTATGTATTGGCGTGATTAGGGAAGGGTTCTGGGCAACTTTTGCTTAAAGCCCAACCCTGGGAAACAAAAAAAAACTCAAGCACTGCTCCCTCCCCTGCACTGCAAGGGTTAAATATGCATTAAAAGAGCAGTATGGGTTTAAAATAAACAAACATTTATACTCACCTATGTAGATGCAGCATTGATCCAATATTGCCGCTGCCCCCCGCTGGCTCTACACAAGAGAACGGAGGGATCAGTTGATCAGTTCTCATGTCTGCTCCGAGCACAGAGCGGTGCTTGTCAGTCACCGCTCACTGTGCTACCCCTCCAGTGCTGGGGAGGGGATGGGAGCGGGAGCAGGATCGGCTGGCTCAGGCTCTCAGCAAGGGAAACTGTTATGGGGGTCGGCCAGAGGACACTGCTTTGGGGGATATAGGACACTACATTGGGGGAGGAGGGTTGGGTACGGGGACAGAGGACACTGCTATTGGAGGGGGCAGAAGATACAACGGAGGGGGTGAAGGGGGAAAGGGGACACTGTGTGTGTCACTACTGTGGATGGAAGGCAAAGGACACTATTGTGTGGGGAACACTACTGATTTCTCAACTCCACATCACTTACTTCTGACCTCTGCATCACTTACCTCTGTTTTCCGAACTCTGCATCACTTACTATTGACCACTGAACTCTGCATCACTTACTACTGAATTCTGAACTCTGCATCTCCTACTAGTGACCTCTGAACTCTGCATCACTTAACTACTGACTTCTGAACTCTGCACCACTTACTACTGACTTCTATATCATTATTGACCCCTGAGTCACTTACTACTGACCTCTCCAACACTTTTTACTGACATCTGAACTCTGCATCACTTACTACTGATTTCTGAGGTCTCTATGATAAAGCCCCTACTGGGCGAAGCATGTTAGAGGGGGTTCTCCAATGGGTAGGAGACCAAGCTGAAGCAATTCTTTATTAAGTTCACTATATGCCAAAGCAGTGTGCAAATGGGTGCCATTTAGTAGTAGTCCTCTGCCATGGAATACTGCTCAGCAGAGCAGAGCATCTCAGGGAAACAAACAGTTTTTTAGAAGTAAGCCAATCTCTGTACAAAACAGGCTTCAGTAATGAAGCTCCCTGACCTGTAAGTGGTAACTGGGGTCAGGGCTGCTGTTAGAAATGACGGAGCCCCGTACAGCCTAGCTGACAGGGCCCCCCCAAAAATATCAAATTGCATGAAATGCCAGGGTCGCAATGCTGTTTTGCAGCCATGGCCGAAATTATACCCTTGCCGCCGCTGCCTCCTGACACCTCTATTTTGTTATACTTTTTTAAAATTGCTGAATGGTAATTTTACACCTCGAGACCACATTGCAACTGTGAGCCAAGTGTTTGGCTTGCAGTTGTAGAGCAGCTCCATTGAACTCAACGGGGAGTTTGATAGGAGGTGCTGCATGCCTGGGTTAAAAATGCCACAATTGTGTAGTAAAACATTGCAGCCACAGCATGTGTACAGCCCTGTCAGTGGGTGGGTGGTGAGGGGTGTTAGTGGGTGGGTGGGTGTGGGGTGTCAGTGGGTGGGTGTGGGGTGTCTTATTTCTTCCCAATTGTCAGACCTGTCGTTGAAACCCAAAATTACAATTTAATTAGTAGATTAGTCCCGTTATCCTTCATACGGCAGAGTTATGTAGCAACGTACCATGGTGTCTCTCTCGGCGCTCGTTACCGCCTCTCTCCTCTCCGGCAGACGTCAGCGGTGGATTCCTCAGCCCCGCCCGTCTCTCTTCTGATTTGTCAGCTACAGTCAGCGGGAGGGGGTGAGGAATCCACCGCTGATGTCTGCCAGAGAGGAGAAAGGCAGGCAGTGGGCTGGGCGGTAACGAGAGAGACACCACAGTATGACAAGACATCCGGGCGTTTCACAAATAGGAGACTTAAGTCGCCTCCATGCAAATTGTAACTGTTCCAAGTCAGAGCGACTCAAGTCGCTCCGACTTAGAAAAAGGTTCCTGTACGACTTGGGGGCGACTTGCATTGACTTCTATCACAGAAGTCATTTGCAAGTGGCATTGTGCCGAGGTCGCCCACAAGTCGGATAACGTCACCCATAATCGATTATAGGCAGTCGCTGCATCGATGCTGCATCGCGGACGTCCGAATCGCGATGCATCGATTAATTTCAGCACCGCTAATCCCTACTAGAAATGTATTAAATGGAGTGAACCCCCCCCATGGGACTTTATAGGGAACCAACTCTTCAAAGAGCAAAAGACTAAAATAAAACAAAAAAAGCTTATTCGTACATTTAAAAAGGCATGACCTTAGTGGATAGGTCTGCCATCAAAGGTACACGATAAGTATACATTAAAACCAAAACTGACAAAAATGGGGTAACGTACATGACATGTGAAATAGTGAAGAAAACAATGATAATGCAAAATAATTTAAATACAAATACACTTTAGACCACTCGCATCGTCACAGAGTGGTGGGAAAGACCCAACACCCTTTGAGAGTTCTTCTTCTGGGGTAAAATCCGTTTACACAAGGTATCAATTAGGAGGGCACATAAATTTAGATAGCTCAGTCCTGCCTCGGTCCATCGAGAATATGAAAAGAGAGAGATATATGATGTTGAACAGCAAAGGGTCTTGGTGTGATGTCCAATAGTGTGTAAGAACTCTTTCACAAAATGGCACCCATAGATAAATGTCAAAAAATGCAGGGACAAATTGTTCCAGTTATCAGACGGTCGGGTAAATGTTGCGTGTTTGTCCACGGGACATCACAAGTGTGGAGGTGGGGCCTGTGAGGAGGATCACTGGAGGAACCAGGGAGAGACCGAGGGTGAACACTTGTAAATAGCCCTGGGGTTTTTCATACAGAGGGGCCTCGAGGTAGCAGCACGGTGGACACTTTAGACCCACATCGACGCACCCACTTTTGAGGGTTTGCGTTCCTTGAATAGTCCCTGACTAGACTTTAAGTCACCAGGCTTCAATGGGTTCTTTGGTACCCACTGTTTCTATTTGACCACATGCAACCTTTCTAGGATATGGTACAAATTCATATGCTATTTACAAGTGTTCACACTCGCTCTCCCTGGTCCCTCCAGTGATCCTCCTCACAGGCCCCACTTCCACACTTGTGATGTCCCGTGGACAAACACCCAACATTTACCCGACCATCTGATAACTGAAACAATTTGTCCCTGTATTTTTTGACATTTATCTATGGGTGCCATTTTGTGAAAGAGTTCTTACACACTATTGGACATCACACCAAGACCCTTTGCTGTCCAACATCATATATCTCTCTCTTTTCATATTCTCAGTGGACCGAGGCAGGACTGAGCTATCTAAATTTATGTGCCCTCCTAATTAATACCTTGTGTAAACGGATTTTAATGTGACCACTTACCCCAGAAGAAGAACTCTCGAAATGAGTTGGGTCTTTCCCGCCACTCTGTGGCGATGCAAGTGGTCTAAAGTGTATTTGTATTTTAATTGTCTTGCATTATCATTGTTTCCTTCACTATTTCACATGTCATGTATGTTACCCCATTTGTGTCAGTTTTGGTTTCAATGTATACTTATCGTGTACCTTTGATGGCAGACCTATCCACTAAGGTCATGCCTTTTAAAATGTACGAATAAACTTCTTTTGTTTTATTTTAGTATTTTGCTCTTTGAAGAGTTGGTCCCCTATCAAGTCCCATTGGGCGGTTTCACTCCATTTAATACATCTGTACAAAGCTCTGTGTTGATTGTCAACACAGGGGTCTGGGCTGTGATTCGACACAGACAATCAGCAGGTCCCAGCCGTGTATCATTGGCTGGAACTTGCTGACAGGCTCCCGCTGTGTACAATCACAGCGGGTGCTGGTGGGGGGCATGCATGCGTACGCCCTAAACCTGGAAGCAGGCAGCGACATATAGGTACGGGCCACCCATCCGCAGTACAAGGGAGCGGTCGGTCCACAAGTGTTTAACCACAGGAGTTATGTTAGCAGACTCAAGCCTCGTACACACAGTTCGATTGTCGTACGACAGCGCTTCTGATTTTTGTCAAAAGGGTGTGTCCATGATTTTGTAAAGCATGTTGACTGTCCAAAAATTTTTGTTCAACCTGAACTCAACGTCAGAAGTAACGTAATAAGTTGAATATTTTTTGCATTTCTGAACATGCGTAGTAGTATCAGTTGTACAATTTTTTTCCTATGAAAACCGTACTAACGGAACGAAAATCGGACATGGTGTTGTTGTACGACAAAAATTTACTAGTCTGCACATCCAGCTTTTGTCTGACGGAAAAAACAAATCGGCTTTCTTACTAACGGTAAGAATTTCAGACAACAGGCTGTCGAACGACAATTCCCGTCCGAATTTTGCATTGTGTATACTTAAGGCTTCTCATGCACAAATTCATTCAAAAAGAAACAGTGAGACCTCTTCTCATCCGCAGTTGTTTATGCTGCAGCTGCTGGGGTGTAACAGACAGACAGGAGGAGGGGGCACAGAAGTACTTTTATAGCCCCTACGTTCTGAGTCAGCTATATGGTGAATACTGTGTTTTAACATCCAGTGCATGCATTTTTATACTAGGAGTGGGGGTTTACACATTATGTTTTCAGGATACTTAATGACTTGTATGGATTTTTGCACTGATTACATTTTTTATTGGACTTGTGGAGGATTTGTCGAATTCAGCTCAGCTACTACAATTGTGCTTTCAGAGTTATTTTCCTCTTTTTTGTGCTGTAGGAATATCCTTTTTTTAAGAACAGTATATATTTATCCCTGTATGCACCGCTTTTGTTGTGAGGATTAATTGACCTGCACGTTGATAGATTACACATGACAGTTACAGCCCAGTTACAGTGATTTTAGCAGCCATTTTATATATCAACAAAAAAAAAAGGCAACACTGGAAAGACACTGTGATGAATTATGAGCTGGACTATAAACATAACAAAAACATAAGCATGCTCTAAGTATAAATTACATATTGACAGCTTACCAAGTGGACGTAAGGCACAAAGTAGCCGAAAAGTGCAGCTGGAATTCCAAATGCCCATATACAATAGCTCTTCGATTTGAAGATAGAGAAATTGAAGACCTTTGAAAGTTTTTTTCTTTGTCTAGGTATAAGAGGCTTGTAGGTGAATCCGGCCAAAAAGAGAACAAACATGAGAATACACAAGATGCGTAGGGTGTGCTCAAGTCCAACACTATCAAGTAAAAAGCGCAGCAAAAAGGGCAGTGATACTGTAAAAAGGCTGCTGCCTGCAGTTACAATGCCATTGACCAGTCCTAGACGTTTCTTGAAGTAATGTCCCAAAATAACAAGAGATGGTTGGTAAGCAAAAGAGCAGCCACATGCAAATAATATACCATACGTAAAATAAAGAGGATCTAGGCTCCTGTGAAAAGAGAGAAACAAAAATAAAAAGTCATGTATTAGCATTTGTTTCCTTACAACCACCTGTAATATTCCAACTGAAATGCACTGGAAGATGAAAACAGAAGTGTGACTGTGATTGCTTGCTGTGAGCCAAGCTTTAATTAACTGGTTTCACTGGAGTTGATTGGCGTAAATTGGATACACACTATACGATTGTCTTTATATTTTTTTCCTTTAGATTTACCAAAACCATACAACATGAAGTCAAACCTAAACATTTTCAATTTGTATGCAATCAGGCAGACCCTTGTACTACATAGTTGAAGGTAAATCTAAAGGAAATTGAACAACAAAAAAGTTGTAAGCCTGTATCCAGCATAAAACTGGAAAGTGCAAAATCAGGTGTAGCTCTGCATAGAAATCAGCTTCCAGGTTTTTTGTCAAAGCTCAACTGAAAAGGCTGAAGTTAGGCCATACACAGAGCAAATTTATTTTTGCATGTACGGGTTGCAAGAAAGAAATCTGCTTGATTTGCCCATCAACACAGGCAGTGTTGACAGAGGAATCCCTCCCAACGAGCCATTGTATTCTCCCATCGGCAGGGGAAACCATCCACTTTGGGAGAAGACAGTGATTATTGCTAGCAGCTATACCAGCCTCTAGCTCTAGCCTCTAGCTAAAATCCGGCAGGCTGGTTGTACCCAAGTTGATAGATCAATCAACATGAGTACATTAAGCCTACCCATTCATGGTTCAAATCTTGGCTGGTTCCTGCTGAACTGGCTGTGATGTATTTTAACCAGGTATTTTATAAACACTCAGTGTCTTGTCACTTTAGGGATCACCATGGTGAAAACCCTAAGGGTCTCAGAGTCTTCAGTGTCAAGGCCATAGTTGGCGATTGCGACTTGGGCAGAAGACACCAGAGACTCTGTAGCAGAGAGACATTTTGGATCCATTGTTTAAGGACATTATCGCAGAGAGGCCTGAAGATGTTCAAGCTGTAGTCTAATATTTTATATTTTCTCTGGTTGAACATAGGTGCATCCATCCTGTGCCTTCTTTGGTTGCTGCAGGAGTGTGGGTGCACTACATGTGTGGATGGCCTCTTTTAGGAGTTTCTTTTTAATTCCACCAGGATTGTGCTTTTGTGCATCCTCAGTCTATTTAGTCGAAAATATTTGAATATCCTCAGAATAGGTGCCGGTTCATTCATTTGTTTATTTATGTATACTTTTTAACTGTTTGTATGGTTAGTACATTTATGAGATTAAAAATCTGGATGTACACATGTGAACTACTGGGTTGGAAGTCCTATGTGTGCTTGTTCAAGCTGATATTGGTCCATTTTCTTGGTCCATGTCCACAGAATGAGCCCACATATCTCAGCCCATTGAGTCTATGGATACTTTATTGTTATCACTATATATTGATCACATATACGTTTCCAGTCAGTAGAGCTACACACACACACACATATATATATATATATATATATATATATATATATATATATATATTTATATATATACAGTGGGTACGGAAAGTATTCAGACCCCCTTAAAGGTTCCTAAGAGCACAGTGACCTCCATAATCCTTAAATGGAAGACGTTTGGGACAACCAGAACCCTTACTAGAGCTGGCCATCTGGCCAAACTGAGCTATGGGGGAGAAGAGCCTTGGTGAGAGAGGTAAGCAAGAACCCAAAGATCACTGTGGCTGAGCTCCAGAGATGCAGTCGGGAGATGGAAGAAAGTTGTAGAAAGTCAACCATCACTGCAGCCCTCCACCAGTAGGGGCTTTATGGCAGAGGGGCCCGACGGAAGCCTCTCCACAGTGCAAGACACATGAAAGCCTGCATGGAGTTTGCTAAAAAACACCTGAAGGACTCCAAGATGGTGAGAAATAAGATTCTCTGGTCTGATGAGACCAAGATAGAACTTTTTGGCCTTAATTCTAAGTGGTATGTGTGGAGAAAACCAGGCACTGCTCATTACCTGTCCAATACAGTCCCAACAGTGAAGCATGGTGGTGGAAACATCATGCTGTGGGGGTGTTTTTCAGCTGCAGGGACAGGACGACTGGTTGCAATAGAGGGAAAGATGAATGCGGCCAAGTACAGGGATATCCTGGACGAAAACCTTCTCCAGAATGCTCAGGACCTCAGACTGGGCTGAAGGTTTACCTTCCAACAAGACAATGACCCTAAGCACACAGCTAAAATAATGGAGTGGCTTCACAACAACTCCATGACTGTTCTTGAATGGCCCAGCCAGAGCCCTGACTTAAACCCAATTGAGCATCTCTGGAGAGACCTAAAAATGGCTGTCCACCAACGTTCACCATCCAACCTGACAGGACTGGAGAGGATCTGCAAGGAGGAATGGCAGAGGATCCCCAAATCCAGGTGTGAAAAACGTATTGCATCTTTCCCAAAAAGACTCATGGCTTTATTAGATCAAAAGGGTGCTTCTACTAAATATTGAGCAAAGGGTCTGAATACTTAGGACCATGTGATATTTAAGTTTTTCTTTTTTAATAAATCTGCAAAAATGTCAACATTTTTGTGTTTTTCTGTCAATATGGGGTGCTGTGCGTACATAATGAAGGAAAAAAATTAACTTAAATTATGTTAGCAAATGGCTGCAATATAACAAAGAGTGAAAAATTTAAGGGGGTCTGAATACTTTCCATACCCACTGTATATATATATATATATATTTTTTTTTTTTTTTTGACTATGTATTTTTTAATGCACATGTACACTATGTACAGAATGTTTTAATATGTAGATATATATATGTACATTTATATGCTAGTGTTTAGGCCACAGATTGTAAAGTTTGTTTACATAATTATCAGTTTGAGCACCACTATGAGCTAGATGCACTGAGGTTTGCAGACTGGGGACTTACTGACATCTCACCCCCCTTTTTTCCATCCTTTCCTTTTTTTTTTGGGTTGGGGATTTTAATCTTTTATTTTTATTTACATATAAGAAATAAAATGAATTCTTTTTTTTGGTGTGCCTGCTGGGCTATTTGGTCAGGGCGTTACAGTAGAGGGTGGAGAGTGGGGGCCCACCAATGGTGGTGCTTGGTTAATTCTCCTTTTGAGCCTCCCTGGCCTGTTTTTTTTCTGGCGCTGTAACGGACAATGAGCAGTTCTATGCCTGCCCTCGCCCTGCCTTTGGATGATGTTCTTCTGGCATCGCACTTCTGGGTTTGCTTTTCACAGTCCGAACGTGTGTTGTGGTCTGGGCTGTGGGACCCCGGGGATCTACTGTGCTGGTTATGTTGGGAGAATAGGAGCAGGGCATCAGGAGCCCCCCATGGGATCACCAGATGATATAATCCCTGGTTAGAGAGCGAACTACATCTAGCATGGGACTACCATGGGATCACTAGATGATATAATCCCTGGTCAGTGAGTGAGTTATATCTAGCATATACAATTATGTATACACTTTGTAACAAACACTGTCTGTTTTTAGTGCAGTGGTCAAGGCTTTTTGAAACACCTGACCATTTATAGACTTGCCTGCATTGACACATACAGGTTGCATTTTTGATTTTTGTGATGGTGTACAGGGGTAGTAATGAGAGGGTTAATACTGTCCTCGCCCAGCCGCTTGTTGGGTGAGGTCCGTCCTCAGTGTGCGAACTCTCAAATAGTGGCTCACAGCTTAGTGTGGGTTAGCTCTGAGGAAGGGGGTCTGTCCCCCGAAACGTGTATGCTTTTCCACCGTGTGGCCGTAGAGTCACCCGCCTCACCAGTTGGAGCATTGTATATGACAAGCTTGATTTTATTTCCACTTTGTGAGTATAACCCTGTTATGTGCTTTTAATAAATGTTTTTATGTGGTGTGGGGGGTTAGCTCAAGGGAGGTCACCTTCCCTGGGAAAAATGGCAATCCAAACGACAGGTTTTCTTAAAAGAGGACTTGTAGCCAGTTTTATTTTAAAAGGTTGCATGTAAATAAAACAAACAAAATAGAAAATAAATCCTTGCCATCCAGGCTCTTACTAAACATCTTCAGTTTCCTTAACTGAGCAGTGAAGGACTTCTCCCAGTCACCCACACACAAAGACAATGCAAACCTTTTGTTTCAGTCATAAAGCAAACTTCAGTTCAAGCTCTCTCAGGTTTAATGGACTCTGAATCCCAGGCCAGAGCAATCATCTGATCGAGACCTGCTTACTTTATATCACCTATTGTGGGACACAAGTGGACCGCAAAATCACCAACAAAATCACCTTGGCAGCACCAACCCTGCCAAGGTGGCTAGTAAAACCCGAACCGGATCCCACCTTAGTTTCCTGCAAGTGAATGCATGTGAGGTAAAAGATAGCGTCCATCAATCACCTCGCCTTTCATAACGTCACATATCCCCCCCTCTCTCCTCAAGCCCCTTTGGCTGAGCAACTGTCCCAACCAGACAATGGATACGGGAAAGGGCATCTGCATTATTTTGGTGTTTCCCAGCTCTATGTTCCACTGTGAACCTAAATACTTGAAGAGCAAGGAACCACCTTGTCATCCACCGCTTCAAGCTTACTGGAACGCATAGAGCTGCGGATATCCTGGCAGAACTTCTCTGACTTCTCCGTAAGTTAAAGGTTTCCTTTGCTTTGTTTGTATGAGGAAAAGGCCATAGAGAATAGCGGGATCCGTGGCTGAGCCAGCAACATTCCCAGGAAGGGACGGAACAACCAGGCAACGGAGCCTTAAAGTGACACTCAGGTTTTGGGTGACACATTTTGGAAAACACACACATGTTGTCACCACTCACACAAGGCTGGATGGATTAGTTCTGTTGTATCTTTTTTCACTGAGGACTTACCTACTTGGCATCTATGGCGGTACTGTGTGACCATACATTTTAGACGTATTTGCACATAGTATATTTTATCAATTTAAGCGTATTTGCACATATTCAGGACTTTGTATGAATTTATTTTTTGCACAGATATTGGGATTTGTTTGACTGATTTAGCGTTTTTGCACCAGAATTTTGAAGGAATTCATATTTTAATTTATTTGCACTTTTTGCCCAGAATAATCAGGGTTTTTGCACATAACCAGAATTTTGAGGAAATTTTTATTTTTTGCACAAAGATATACCGTATTTATTCGAGTATAACGCGCAAAATTTTCTACCAAAAAAAGAAATCAAAGTTTGGGTGCGCGTTATAAACGAGGGCTGGGGTGGCAGTGGCGGCCGGGTCCATTGAGGGCGCAGGCGAATTGTGAGTTCGCACTGCGCCTTTTCCGGGCTGCAGCCGCTCACTGTACGCGAGGGCGAAGAAAAAAAAAAACGTCCCCTCGTCGCGTACAGTGGGCGGCCCGAACTGGGGGTGAGAATTATCCGCTGTATGGTCGTCGCTTCATTTCCTCGCCTCGCCCACACGTTACGGTAAGCATTGCTTTTGTACAATTCAGTGTTTAATTGATATACTGGTACCCGTTAGATGGCAACTCAGGGTATCAAGAGAAAACGTTCTGCCTATGACGCTTCATTCAAGCTCAAAGTTGTTGATCATGCTGAAATTCACGGAAATCGAGCAGCTAGCCAAGAATTCACTGTACCAGAGACGAATGTTAGAGAATGGAGAAAACAGAAAGTCGTCCTGAAAGATATGAATAAAACAAAAAAAGCACAACGAGGGAGACAAGCCATGTACCCAGACATGGAGAAGGAACTTTATGAATGGATCATTGACCAAAGAAGTAGTGGGTACATCGTCACATCACTCCACATTAGACTTCAAGCCCAAAAGTTTTGCAAAGATTCAAACTTCAAAGCCTCTAATGGATGGACACAAACGTTTATGAAAAGGCATGGACTTGCAATACGCCAGAGAACAAAGATAGCACAGAAGCTGCCTAATGATTTAGAAGAGAAGATCGCTTCATTCCATAGCTTTATAATCAACCACCGCAAGCAGATTAATTTTGAACTTTCACAGATAGGCAATATGGATGAGACCCCCATGTGTTTTGACCTACCAGGCAACAGGACAATTGACAGCAAAGGGAAGCACACAGTCCAGATTAGAAGAAACAAGAGACCGCATAACGTTCAGGTACGGAAAAGTATTTGCAAACACAGGTAGGTAATCTCCGAAACTTCAAACTTAGAAACGTTTTGAAAACCCGAACTTCAGATTACACCTCACTACACTGCTACATGGGTGATGAAGAAACCAGTTACTAGGTAAGTATTTCAAGGAAGAGGTACAGACCCATGTACCGAACAGAGGGAGCAACACGAAAAAAACAAAATAAGTATAGAAAGTCCTGCTGAAAGACAAAAGAGGTAAGAGATTGTAAGCAGAGACCATGTCACTTAAGAACCGATCGACGAGCTAAAGGCACTTAAAG
>BLSH010504960.1:221279-276183 GCA_018402905.1 Glandirana rugosa
AGGGGTTAACTGTGTTCCCTGGGTGTTCTTACTGTGGGGGGGTTGGGCTAACATGGGAATGAGCGATCTAACTGATCCCAGTGACAGGGATCAGTAGATCTCTCATGCCCCTACTAACAGAGCGGGGAACCGCCGTGTTTACATCGGCGGTTCCCCGTTCTTTCCCTGTAGCCGCCCATTGCGGCTCGCCGGCGGACATCGGGTCCGCCCGAGCCGCGTGAAAACTCCTCAGGAGTGTGGCGGGTGCGCACGCGCGCGCCCCCTGGTGGCTGATTGCAGATCGCCGCTTATTTACGGCGATTCGCGCTCAGCATCCAGACTGCCGCCGTGAAAATACGGCGTGCAGTTGGGAACCAGTTAAGATAAAAAAAAACCTTATGCATGTAGCAGCCCTCCTAATTACTTACCTGAGCCCCTTCTCTCTGCAGCAATGTCCACGAGTGTCTTAGCTGTCCCAGACACTCTTCCTGATTGGCTGAGACACAGCAGCATTGCCATTGGCTCCTGCAGCTGTCAATCAGAATCAGTCAGCCAATTAGGGGTGAGAGGGGGTGGGGCAGGGCCAGGTCGGGGCTCCATGTCTGTATGGACACACGGAGCTCTGACTCGGCTTGGGTGCCCCCCTGTAGCAAACTACTGGCTGAGGGGGCAGTCACCAGAGGGAGGGGCCAGGACAGCAGAAGAGGGACCTGAGAAGTGGAGGATCTGGGCTGCTCTGTGGAAAACCAACTGCATGCACAGAGGAGGTAAGTATAACATGTTTGTTATTTAAAAAAAAAACGAGCCTACTCAATGCATACACAACACACAAATTCCACAGTACTTATACCCACAAAATATATGAGGTGTATTACTGTGCCACAAGTGAGAGTCTCACAGACATGCATAAACATCAGCACAGTCAATTTTAAAATATGAAATACTTCTACTACAGATGCTTTTCTGTACACAGTCTATATCTAAAATACATTTTTTAAAATAGTTTGTGAATACTTAACCACTTCCCAACCAGCGCCGTAAATAGGCGGCGGTCGGGTTTGAGCGGCTGTACTGGGACATAGCCTGCACCTGCAGGCTATGTCCTGGTATCATTTTTTAGAGCTGGCAGTCGGCTATCCAGGGGTAACGACCGATTCGGCTTGGGAGCCACTCGGTCGTTACCCCAGGGGGCGGGAGGGGATGCCCCCCCTCCCGCCGCTCTTCTCCGGCCCCCCGTCCCACCGGGAGACCGGAGCGACGATCCGGCGCGTCCACTGGCTGGAAGGAGACCCGACAAAAGCCGTAATCGGCTCCGATCAGGTCTCCTTCGGCAAATTCCGGAAGCGACGTCACGTCACTTCCGGTTTACACAGCGGCTAACGGCGCCAAATTTAAAAAAATGACAGTATTCAGAATTGCCGTTTTTGGCGATCTGAATACTGTGAAGTGCAAAGGAGGGATGGGGGGTCTTTTGTCACCATATATTACTATCACAAGGGATGTTTACATTCCTTGTGATAGCAATAAAAGTGATCAGATTTTATTTTTTTAAAGGAACAGTGCTAAAAATAAATAAATAAATAAAATTAAAAAAAAAAAAAAAAAAAAAAGATTTAAATCGCCACCGTCCCCACGAGCTCGCGCAGCAAAGAAAACACATACGTAAGTCGCGCCCACATATGAAAACGGTGTTCAAACCACACATGTGAGGTATCCCCACGATCGCCAGAGTGTGAGCAATAATTCTAGCAAAAGACCTCCTCTGTAACTCTAACCTGGTAACCGTTAAAAATTTTTACAGAGTCGCCTATGGAACTTTTTAAATACCGGACTTTGTCGCCATTCCGTGAGCGCGCAATTTTCAACCGTGTCATGTATGGTATCTATTTACTCGGCGTAACATCCTCTTTCACAATATGGAAAAAAATTGGGCTAACTTTACTGTTGTCTTATTTTTTAACTCAAAAAAGTAAAATTGTTCCAAAAAAATCGCGCTTGAAAGACAGCTGCGCAAATACCGTGTGACAAAAAGTATTGAAACAATCGCCACTTTATACTCTAGGGTGTTTGAAAAAAATATATATAATGTTTGGGGGTTCTAAGTAATTCCCTAGCAAAAAAAAATGTTTTTAGCTTGTGACCACCAAATGTAAAAAAGTGGCCCGGTTGGTAAGTGGTTAAAGCAGAGTTCCACCCAAAAGTGAAGGTGATCCCCTCACATGCCACAATTGGCATCTCATTTTTTTTGGGGGGGACCCAGCTCCTACTTTCCCTCCTGGCGCCGCGGAACCGAAAGGAAGTTCACCTCTCCCCCCTTCCTGCCAGCAATCTCCTGGGACAATCTCCAGACCTCAGATATCAGGGCAGCATAGAATGAGGGGAAGGCCATCCCTCAGTTGTGTAATGTGACATATCAAAGCCAAGGAGAAGGCTACCTTGGCTCTAGGCTGAAATCTTGCCATGGTATCTGTTTGAAATGTAAAAAATTGCTGGCGGTCACAGCTTTTTTGATCCAGGGCATCACACAAGATATAGGGAACATGTGCCCTGGGTGCCCGGCACAAGCAATGCCATCGTATTCAAGTGATTATTGGACTTGCATTGTGAGATGCAGTAAAGCACAACCTTTGTGTAGCATTATATAGTGAAAAAGTGCTTTCACACTGGGGCGGTACGCTTGCAGGATGTTACAAAATGTCCTGCAAGAAGCATCTTTGGGGGGGTGCGCTGATCGATGTATACACTGCCCCCTCCATTGAAACCAATGGACGTCGCTTCCGAAGCGGCTGAACACAACCTCGGAAGCACCGAGCAGCTGCGCTTTTAACCCCTTGTTAACCCCTTCTTGGGGGTCAAAAGCGACCCGCTCTCGACTGCATAGCGGCGTTATAATAGCGGTTAAAGCGCCGCTAATTAGCGGTGCTTTACTGCTACCGCCCCTTCCCGCCCCAGTGTGAAAGTGCCCTTAGAGAGTAAACACATATTGATGAGGTCATTATCATCAAGAAGGTAGTTTTTATTAGAATATACATTTCACTTAAAACCAGCAATACCATTGTTTTCAATATACTTTTTTTATATCCAGTGGCACAGAAGTAATAAAGGGGCCACAGCAACAGCTTTTTTTTCTATATTATGGAAATAATAAGTTTTGTGGCCAATATGGAAGTTAGGGGCCACATGTTAGTTTGGAACACTGCCCATAACCAGATTAGCTCCTGGAACAGGTTAGAGATGGATGACTAACAAAAATTACATTTAGTTCAAGCCATATAAACAACAAGGCTCTTGAAGGAAGGCATTTACAACTCAGTATATTAGATCACTTATGATACACTCACCCAACAAAAGAACTTGAAAGAAGACCAATTATACCAACAGCGGCTCCTACTACTGCTGTCTTCCGGCACCCAAATATATCTGTAAATACACTGACCACAGGGGAGCAGAAGAAGATCATTCCCATTGACAAGGAGTTCACCCATGCTATGGAAACAAAAAAGGACAAGCATTAATATTAATTATGGAGGACACAGAAAGAAACTCAAAGAGAATTTATAGTTTTTATATAATTATTTATGTCCACTACTAAAATAAAAACTTAAATGATTAAAAAATAATGTACACATATTTCATATTTACAGCTTTTATCCAGTAGATGGAGCTTTGTACAAGATTTATTGCCTGTGAATATCTCAACCAACTGATAAACACAACCTGATAAAGCTTTGCAGTAGAGTAGTGCTGGGCTTCTTTTTTGAATAACTCCAGCATGCTTTTAAAACAGGATGTTACCAGTGCATATTGCAATAACTGTATGTAAAAAAACATGTATGCAGTTAATATAAATTGATATAAAACATCAGTTTATAAACTTGTCTTCTTTACAATTTAAATGCACCATTATAATTTTGACGTAAAATGCTTCTGAACACAAAAATTGTAGATTTCTTATCTTATAGGGAAAGTTAAGAAATATTAATCAAATTAATTAAGTTGCATTCCCCTTCCCCATACCAACATTTTTCTTTCTTCGGTTTAGTGCAGCATTTTAACAAAGTAGGGGTCCTCATGAAATAAGAGCAAGGAATATTTCAACAGCACACCAGGGAAATCCATCAAAGGGTACATCACTTTTATTGTCACATCACAGCAAAGCAAAGTTTCAGAGCCATGCAGGACCCCTTCACCAGATATGTAATCTGATGAAGAGGTCCTGCGTGGCCCCGAAACATGTCATTGTCACATGCCTGATAAAAGGGTTCCTGCGTGGCTC
Source organism: Glandirana rugosa (assembly GCA_018402905.1). Taxonomy (NCBI): domain Eukaryota; kingdom Metazoa; phylum Chordata; class Amphibia; order Anura; family Ranidae; genus Glandirana; species Glandirana rugosa. Next base: position 225,535 of record BLSH010504960.1, read on the forward strand.
CAAAATGTTGCTGTCCTTTGCCGTGATGTGACCATCAATAAAGTGTTGGACCCTTTGATGGAGTTCCCTGGTGTGCTGGTGACATATTCTTTGCTTTGAGTCATTCCTGTATCCAGCCGGCGGTCACTTTAGCACCCACTTACTTTACAGCCATTTACAGGAACGTGGGCATTAGGAATATTGGTTTGGTCTCACTAACTGAAAGGCCCTTGTAATTTAAGTGGAAGGTCTGCTTTAAGATTTCAAACTTTAAAATATCAATAAAATATCAATACACTATTGCATGTCATCTCGCTACTAAAAAAAAATAAAAAAATTGAAGTTACCGATAAAATACAACTGTGCGCATTTGCAAAGTGCAAACTGTTATTTGGTTGTGTGATGATATTGGTCTTTAGCTTCAGTTTTCAAGCATCAATAAGAAAATACTATATTTTTACAGTTATTTTGCCACTGCAGCTGTCTCTATATTGCCACAAAAAAACATTTATATGAGACCATGAAAAGAGTCACATTAGACGCTCCTAGAGAGTCATGTTACTTCCTTTATTAAAAAAAGACAAAGGCACTGTTCAATTAATGGTCAAACATTTTCAGATATCTTCTAAGGCCCATATGCTAGTTATCTAAAAGGAAGTTGTTAGACATAAAGGAAGCTGTTAGGCAATATTCCAGAAATATGAAGAAATATTATTCAATGACTTTTTTTATGGCAAACTCAGAAATTAAGCATTGAAGCTTTTATCGCAAGGCATTCTACTAATCGGAAACTCATGCCTTTATCTGGGATCTCTACATCTGAACAATGTTTATTGCATAAAATAGGTAAAAAGTTCTCTAGGTACATTTATGTACTGTGGTTATGACTTTAAACAGAAATTACATTTCAATCCTAGAGCTCATAAATAAATGTATACCTACAAAACCTATTCTGCACATTTAAATCAAGACTACTGTATAATATATAATATCATTCATTACAAGTAAGATTTCTTTTCCCAGGGCTTGCGTGTCTCAGGTCAGAATTCGATTTTAATTGTATAAGCAAATTATATCACTGCAAAAAATGCTTTTTCTATATATCCATACCTTCTGAATTGGGGCATTAATATGTTGCCCCTTTAATGCCCATAGTTGCTTTGCATGCGATGTCTCGCAAGACGAGCAGGATTCAAGCCTCTGGTGTATGCAATACTGCATGTGGCTCCCAGCGCTTTGTGGAGAATTTGGAGACACTCCCAGCTGGGTGGGGTGCACGTAACATGTGTCGGAGCACCCAAAAGTGTCAACAGTTCCTGAGTGTCTCTGAGCGTCCCCAGCGCCCCCCCCCCACCTCTGGCCACATACAGTACTGCATACACCAGCGCCCCCCCTCCTCTGGCCGCATACAGTACTGCATACACCAGCGTCCCCACACCTCTGGCCACAGTGCATACTCCAGTAGTGGTTGTGGAACGAATCATCTGAGTTTCCATTGAGTGCTTTGGATTACAAGCATGCTTCTGGAACGAATTATGCTCATAATCCAAGGTATTACTGTATATCTAATTATGGCATGTGTGTTAAGCAGAAACACAATTGCTTGCTGCTTTGGCCTTCAGGGACTCCTGGCATGCATGCTCTGTGGCTCTATATATCTCTGTGTGTCTCTATATACAGCTATGCACAACTGAACACTGCTGTATACAATTAAATAATGCTAGATACTGAGACACCATATACTAATCTGCCTTGTTATACACATCCTGTGGCAGGGGGAGGCCATGCCACTGTGTAAAATAGCAGTCTAGACCAGGATTTGTAGAAAACAGACACACTGATGGCACAGGTGTGTATTCGTTTTATAATAGTTTAAAGGGGTTGTAAACCCTCATAGAATGCATTAAGGTGAAAAACCTCCTGTACTGCAGCAGCCCCCCAGAGCCCCCTTTTACTTACCTGAGCCTGATCGTTCCAGCGAGGGGGATGAACACACCAGCTCCAGCCAGTGTCGCTGGTCCTCATTGGATAGATTGATAGCAGCAGGAGCCATTGGCTCCCCCTGCTGTTAATCAAATCCAATGATGCAGGAGCTGGGGGGCCAAGCTGAGTCCCGCTGTCTGTGTCAATGGACGCAGCAGCAAGACACAGGAGCGCGCCCGCACGAGTGCCCCGAGGGAGAGTGGCTCTCCAATGGGGCACTTGAGAAGAGGAGGAGCCAGGAGCGCCACCGAGGGACCCCAGAAAAGGAGCATCTGGGCCACTTTGGGCAAAACCAACTGCACAGAGGAGGTAAGTATGACATGTTTTTTTTTTTTTAAAGAACCATTACATATCCTTTAAGAAACAGAGTTCAGGGCTCCACCCTTCTGGGAGTCAGTGTGTGTGTCTCCAAGGGAGCCGAGAGGTACTTGGCTGTACCCAGACAGAGATAGGACAGAGCCTGAAGGACAGAGTAGCAGGACAAAATGAAAAGACAGAGAGCTTACAAAAGTACAGCGTTTGTACGCAAGCACTGGGCATTGAGTTTATGCTCAGCAGAACCAAGGTATGAGGCCTTAGCAGCACAGCTGCCAAAGAGAGCCAGAATATTATTTTGCTCGTTTTGATGGTAAAAAAAAAAAAACCTGCGTTGGCAACTGATGTCTTTTGTTGAAATTTTCTTTGGGGTTATAAATAAAAGTGGGCAGAAAAAGCCCTGAAAAGAGTTGTTGAAGTGGATTGGACTCACTTTTACATACTACTATTGAGGTAAATAACCCCCAATTTGTCACAATCCTAACACTGTTGCATTCAGCTTTATGCTTTTATATATAGTTTTATTTTACTATAAAAAGGTCTGTACCTCAATATACTTCTCTGTGCCTCCATACACAGTTTTACTACTATTTACAGTGTTGTACAGTATATCTGATTACAGCTTTGTACTATGGACCTTATAGTGCTGAGCTCTGCAAACAAGCACAGGATTGGAATCTGTAACATTTAAGAATAACTTAGCTTTTTTAAAAACTATGGCAATTGTGCATTTATCTTTTTGAAGTCATCTCCCTGCAGGCTACAAATTGGGGCCTATAGACAAATGTTGCATATGAAGAGTATGGTGTGGCATGCCAGCTCAAGAAGATGACTGCAGAACCAATGCAGTTGGTGTAGGCCATGGTGGATGAAGGAAATTGTTGGCTGATCTAAGGTTTGTAGTTAATGAATAGAATACATTGAGAGAGTGAACTGGAGAAAGTGGGGAATTTGACAAATACATATTTTTTAAAAAGAAACTGCAGTCTGCTCACATACTCTGTAATAAAAGCATATTTTCTGAAGCTTCCCTCCAACCACTTTGCATATTATTTTATATATACTGCGATTCTGTACTTGCCAAATATGCTGCAGAAATCTCCCTCCACTAAGTCTGGCTGCATCCATTTTAACTGGGGGCAGCTGAAGCTGCTGCCTGTTTACTTCCTGGATTTTCACAGACTGTTTACTTCCTGGATTTTCACAGACACACCTCCAGCTCTGCAGCTCTCATTGGCCATCTTATGACTCATCCCGCTCCCTTCCTGACAAACTCTCATGAGAGTGAGAGAGCGAGCTGTGCATGAGGTCATAGGCTAATGACCAGACAAGAAAGAGGAAGTGGGCTGTATAAGGTATTTACTGGCAGAAAAAAATGTTTTACTATCCAAAATTAATAGATGGAAAATTGAAAAAAATGACTGCAAAGCTTCTTCAAATTAGTTATTCTTAACTCATCTGTGAATGTTCCTGCCATCCACCCTTACCATCACAGAACAGTTGGGTAGACATATATCCTGTACTTTAAAATGTTATAAAAAAGGATGCCAGGGGAAAGTAAAACTGTACACATTGAGGGAAGAAGGCTATGTCTGCAGCTGACAAGAATTATTGGCTTGGAGATTCGAATGTATGGCAGAAAAAAAGCAGTAAGGCAGACACTGCAGGAAATGAGAATGAACACTCAGTGAGTCAAAAGAAAGAGAACAGCAGTACTTCTATGTTCACAGGTCTACACATATTGGGTGTCTAAATGTCATTCATGAGCACAAAATGCAGAGACTAAACAATATGAGTGGGGAGTTGTGTGAGACGCTGTTGGAGGAAAACAGCTCAAGTTGTGAGGAAGGATGGCAAAAGATAGCTAGAAAGTGAGCTACAGGAGAGAAAAGCAGCCAGTCACTGTAGAACCTTTTTCTATGGATCTAATTGACAGTGGAAATATAAGTGGAAAACATAACACAGAATGCCAATGAATAAAGTTGGAAGCCTAATTACAGATCTTTTGCCATTTAGGACAAATCTCAGGGGAAAAAATATTTTACAGTATATCTATAGTGACAGCTGCTTTAAAAAGTGCCACTGATCAAATTAGAAAAAGTATACCTTTTACTCTCATTTTCTCTTGCCTTTAAAATATTGATAATTAGACAACTCTTTGAAAATGATACCACCTAAGAAAAGCCTTGTTTTCTCCAACCTCCAAAACAATTATGTCTCACCTCTGTATTATAAGCAGAAAGGAACTTATTGTAAAATAACAGACCCCTAATTAAAGTATACTAAAAGGAAAAAAATGTTTTTTTCTGGATAACATGGAAAGGGATTAGAATACCTGTCAGGTCTTTTTTGCTGCCTGTGTTCCCATTTCACCCTCTCTCCCTCGGATCGCAAAAAGAAAAAAGAAAAAAGGAAAGGACTGCTAACCCTCCCTTAATGTGTCCAAAATGCGTAAAGAGTAAACTGGGTCTTTTTTCTTTCGACTGCCTGAATGGGAGTATTGCACTGCTTGGAAGCCTAGTGTTTGGCTTAAAGTTGCGATGCTGCCCCATGGAGTAAGTCGCTGCAAGCTCAAATGCCTATTTTTACCCTCCTCCACCTGCAAGTATAAACCAATCCTTACAGATTACATAGAAACCTTTACATATTTGCTTCTATAAACCACCACTGTTTTTCAATGAACATATTTAGGTGTGGCCACTAGATGTCACACTTACTGCAGAGCTGTAAACTCAATTCATAAAGAATCCCTGTGTGACGCACATCTTACTATAACCCCCTGTAAGCTCAAAAGTTATGTGAGTTGGAGGCTACCACATGTCCAGCGAATAGTTTATCCCAAAGCAAACTATTTGTTTATGGAAAGTTATAATACTACAGATGATGTCTAAGAGGCTACTGCCAGATATATGTACATCCCAGGACATGGGTTATGGAACAATGTGTTGTAAATAACATAATTATTGCTATTGATGAAGACCACAGCAGTTCTTAGTCACCGCTAATCACTGTGCTGTAAAGTGATATACTGGAAAATGTGTATTACACAGGTAAAAAAAAAAAGCTGTATTTTCTAAAGGAAAAGTAAAAAGTGCTAAAATGATTCACAATTCACCAGTTTGATACTGGATGAAAATATTGAAAGTCTAAAGCTCTATTTATTCATTTATTTTATTTCAGGTACTTATATAGCGCTGTCAATTTATGCAACGCTTTACATATACATTGTACATTCACATCAGTCCCTACCCTCAAGGAGCTTACAATCTAGGGTCCCTAACTTGTGCATACATATACATACAAGGCCAATTTAGACAGGAACCAATTAACCTACCAGCAGTGTGGGAGGAAACCAGAGTACCCGAAGGAAACCCACGCAGGCACAGGGAGAACATGCAAACTCCACGCAGGTAGTGTCGTGGTTGGGATTCAAACCAGTGACCCTTTTACTGCTAGGCAAAGTGCTACCCACTACACCAATGTGCTGCCCTACAGCCTGTTATGTAACTTGATGCCATGCAACATTAATTTCCCCTATAACGAGTGAAGGTGATATCCAAAATCTTGGGTCCTGGTAAAGATATCTATTTGACCTATTTGATCATCAGTAACTAAAACCATAGCTACAGGGCATAAATATATGTGAGCTGAAGGTAGGGTTGCCACATCATCCCTTTAATCCAGGACACATACTAATTACACAAGTTCTGTGGCTGATTAAGGTGGTAATTAAACTCACTTGGTGCCTCATCTGCATTAAATCAGCCACAGAACCTGAGTAATTCATATGTGTCCTGGATTAAAGGGATGATGTGGCAACCCTAGCTGCAGGTCAATGGATGAATTTGACTGACATGAAAACCAGTTTGAGAAGAATGTTTGACTTCTTTTTCCACTGAGTTTGTGTCAAATGCAACATCACCATATCATTACATATTAAGGAGATCTCCAAGTTACCCATGGCATGTCCCATATATGTCCAGGTTTAACAATTACATTTGCTGCAACATACCCGACTTTTGTTCTAAAAGATCTTCTATAATATATATAGTAGAATGATGTAGTGCAACCCCTATTCACTAACACCACAAATGAAGTAACTTAAATATCCCAATACAAAAGTCCCGTGATGTCCGCCGGCGAGCCGCGATTGCTTACAACAGAAGAAAAACGGGGAGCCGCCAATGTGACACGGCGGTTCCCCGCTCTTTCAGGCAGAATCTAAGAGAGCTACTGATCCCTGTCACTATGATCAGTAAGATCTCTTATGCCCCTGACAGCCCAGCCCCCTTACAGTTAGAACACACCCAGGGAACACAGTTAACCCCTTGATCGCCCCCCCTCCCCCAGGTTAATCCCTTCACTGCCAGTGACATTTATACAGTAGTCAGTGGATATTTAAATTTCTGATCGCTGTATAAATTTCATTTGTCCCAAAAAAGTGTCAAAAATGTCCGACATGTCCGCCCCAATGTCAAAGAATTGATAAAAATCGCAGATCGCTGCCATTACTAGTTAAAAAAAAATTGTAAAAACGCCAGAAATGAATTCTCAAGGTTTGTAAATGCGGCAACTTTTGCGCAAACCAATCAATAAACGCCGATTGCCATTTTTTTAACCAAAAATATGAGGGAGAAGAATATAAATCGGCTAAAATCGATGAATAAATTTGTTTTTTTTTGTATTTTAGCAAAAAGTAAGAAATATTTTTTTTTTTGCAAAATTGTTGCTCTTTTTTGTTTATAGTGATCAGAAATGACGCAGAGGTGATCAACTACCACCAAAAGAAAGCTCTATTTGTAGGAAAAAAAGGACAAAAATTTAGTTTGGGTACAACGTCGCACGGCCGCGCAGAAGTGAGTACACCCCTAAGTAAAAATGTCCAAATTGTGCCCAGTGTCAATATTTTGTGTGGCCACCATTATTTTCCAGCACTGCCTTAACTCTCTTGGGCATGGAGTTCACCAGAGCTTCACAGGTTGCTACTGGAGTCCTCTTTCACTCCTCCATGATGACATCACGGAGCCGGTGGATGTTAGAGACCTTGCACTCCTCCACTTTCTATTTGAGGATGCCCCACAGATGCTCAATAGGGTTTCATGAAGACATGCTTGGCCAGTCCATCACCTTTACCCTCAGCCTCTTTAGCAAGGCAGTGGTCGTCTTGGAGGTGTGTTTGGGGTCGTTATCTTGGAATACTCCCTGCGGCCTAGTCTCCAAAGGGAGGGAATTATGCTCTGCGTCAGTATGTCACAGTACATGTTGACATTCATTGTTCCCTCAATGAACTGTAGCTCCCCAGTGCCAGCAGCACCAGACCATGCCTCTCCCACCACCATGCTTGACTGTAGGCAAGACACACTTTGTACTCTTCACCTGGTTGCTGCCACACATGTTTGACACCATCTGAACCAAATAAGTTTATCTTGGTCTCATCAGATCACAGGACATAGTTCCAGTAATCCATGTCCCTAGTCTGCTTGTCTTCAGCAAACTGTTTGCGGGCTTTCTTGTGCATCATATTTATAAGAGGCTTCCTTCTGGGACGACAGCCATGCAGACCAATTTGATGCAGTGTATGGTCTGAGCACTGACAGGCTGACCCCCCAACCCTTTAACCTCTGCAGCAATGCTGGCAGCACTCATACGTTTATTTCCCAAAGACAACCTCTGGATATGACGCTGAGCACGTGCACTCAACCACTTTGGTCAACCACGGCGAGGCCTGTTCTGAGTGGAACCTGTCCTGTTAAACTGCTGTATGGTCTTGGACACCGTGCTGCAGCTCAGTTTCATGGTCTTGGCAATCTTCTTAAAGCCTAGGCCATCTTTATGTAGAGCAACAATTCTTTTATTCAGATCCTCATAGAGTTCTTTGCCATGAGGTGCCATGTTGAACTTCCAGTGACCAGTATGAGAGAGTGAGAGCAATAACACCAAATTTAACACACCTGCACCCCATTTACACCTGAGACCTTGTAACACTAACAAGTCACATGACACCGGGGAGGGAAAATGGCTAATTGGGCCCAATTTGGACATTTTCACTTAGGGGTGTACTCATTTTTGTTGCCAGCAGTTTAGACAATAATGGCTGTGTGTTGAATAATTTTGAGGGGACAGCAAATTTTACACTGTTATACAAGCTGTAGACTCACTACTTTACATTGTAGCAAAGTGTAATTTCTTCAGTGTTGTCACATGAAAAGATATAATAAAATATTTACAAAAATGTGAGGGGTGTACTCACTTTTGTGAGATACTGTATATTATAAAAAATCTTTTAGAACAAAAGTCGGGTATTATAAAGCAAAAGTAACAGAGACTTTTGATGACATTATAAATAAATGTACCACAAGCTGTGTCGCCTTCTAGGTAAAACTAGGGTATGAACTAAGCACATTATCTTTGCTGTTCCAAATTCCAACTATGAAACAAGAATATGTGAATACTTTATCCACACTTAAAGTGGTTCTAAAGCCTAAACATTATTTACCTTAATGCATCCCTTGCATTAAGGTAAAAAATGTTTAGGCATCCAACCCCCCCACTATATTTACCTGAGCCCTCATTCGGTTCAGCGCTGTGCACATCTGCAGCTCTTCTCTCCCCTCACTTCTATGTCTCACTGGCTTTGCTGGGGCAACAGGACTGAGAGGCATCCAGTGCTGTCAATCAAAGCCTTTGATGGAGGGAGCGAGTCCCATTGTCTGTGTCAATAGATGCAGCAGTGGGGCTCGGGTGCGAGCACGCACGAGTGCTCCCATGGGAAGCGGCTTCCCATGGGGACACTGGACAGAGAGGAGGGGCCAGGACTGACGGCAGGGGGATCCAAGAAGAGGAGGTTCGGGGCCACTCTATGCAATTCAATTGCACAGAGCAGGTAAGTATAGAAATCTTTGTTACTTAAGAAAAGATCATTTACAATCACTTTAAAGTTTTATATCATTTGGAAGAGGATTTTATACTCTTAAATTCGTATTCTCTATGAGGTATGAAGGAAGTGCAAAAACAGACTAAATGGGTGCTAAGTGGTACATCCCAGAACTCCATCAAATATAATATCAAAAATGTTATTTATTGACTATATAGAAAATAACCATCACACATATAAATGCAAAAAAATGGTAAGGGAGTTTATGCAAAAAATTTCCCACACATTTACAATTAAAAACATATATAGAGTATCATGTTACAACAGGGTTTACAACATGTCTCGCGGAGGTGTAGAGATCCACTTCATCAGGGTTTATCCATACTGTAACTTGCTCTTATTCTATCTGTAGGTTGAGGGCTAGAGGGAGATAATGAGAGACCCATTAAAGAGTCTAAACCGCCTGGACCATGGACCCAGTTATGTGCGCATTCACCCGTATAACCAGCACCATAACTGCTTCACACTTGATATCAAGAGCACTGTACACAAAGAAAAGCCTCCACAAAATCTTTTAATGGATGGACTGCATCACATCACGCACAAGAGGTAACAACGATACCAACTGACCATGCATACTCTCTATATAGCCATATGCAGGGACCATCTGTTCCAAATGGTGCTGAGTTGAGAAAGACTGGGTGAGCCTTACATGCACACATCTCCGTGTCCACAACTAGGCTGGGTCTCCCAAGGTACCCGCACACCAGCAAACACGATTTGTGTGCATGATCGATGTTAATAACAACAAGGATAATGTCATAACATTTGGCATCTGGACTAAGGTGGGCAAGGGTCTGACTCTGGAGTTGGCTTTATTGCTTTTGGAGTGAAGATGATCACATTTTTTAGATAAGCTCTGAAGCTGGAGCGGAGTTGAAATTATAATGGAGCTGAGCTCTGGAGTCTGGAGCTCACATTCCGCAGCTCCTATTTACAGTACTATTTTGCATGACCATCATACATTAAAATTGCTTGTTAAGATTTTGGGTTTTTTCAAGAAACTCTCACAGAGCCACATAATGTAAATACATTTGCATACAATGGTAAAGGCAATACACTGTTAGGGCTCTTTCAGATTTGCTGTGCACGCATTGCACGTGGTTGTGGCATGGCCCCATTCACCTCTTGTTAAACTCTGCACCCAAAGTTAAAAATGCAGAGGCTGCAAAGCACCATGGCCGCAGCATCTGTACAGTCCCATCCAGCTGTATTGGGACAGTTTGGGTGGGTGGCAAGGAGGCAGTAAAACCACGGCTCAGCTTCCCATTTTTACCGCTCCTTGTCCATCTGTCTGATAGAGCCCTTAGGCTTCTGTATCAAGATTCAATGCAATATACACTGACATTTGAAGTATATGAGATGAAATTCGTTCAAAGAAACAAGTGAAAAGAAAGCAGTCCTTAATGGGAAAAGCGGGGCTACAGTTCTCCCAACTGGGTATATGTAGTCACTCTGAGTAGCAAGAGCTCTCATTTTAGACTTAGCATATTAGGAGGAGGGGGAAATACAGGGGGAAGATCCCTAGGCAGATATAAGGGGTGGGGGGTTCAGATGGGGGGGACAGGATGGGGTAAAGACAGAAGGCAGAAACAGGGAGCAAAAGAGAGATGAGGGCAGGAGTTTAGACAAAGGGGGGTTAGGAGAAGCCTGCATTAGATGTTATGCTTTATGTTTTTTTTTACATAAAGGTTGCAGGACTTTGGCTTTTGACATAACTACGATAGGAGAGGAGTTAGGTCCAGTAAGGTCAAATAGAAGATGAGAACCGTATTCCGAGGTGGAACAAAACTTCCAGTAGCAGTACCAGTTTTCCCTGAATTTCTGTGGTAAAAGGAAGGCAGTTAAATCTTACATTTTTATGGTTTCATTTATTCAAGAGATCTACTGTGTCAAGGTGGGAGGGGAGGTCTGTTTCCATAGGATAAGAATACTGGTTCTGGTGGCATTTATTAGGTGGATTCCCAGCGAGTTCTTGTATCTCCTGACTGGGAGGTTGGTGAGGTGAAATAGAAAAGCTACAGGGGCATTATCAATAGGGACTCCTGTAAGTTTGTAGTAAAGTGCCTGAATTGTAGACCAGAAGGGGGTGAGAAGGGTCATTCCTAAGATATATGCAGAAGGGTGCCCTGCGCCTGCATTATGTGAGCTTTGGGGGTACATTCTGCTCATTAAGTCTAAGGTCCTTCATACATTAATATCAACATAGGTCAATATATAATTTATTTTATAGCAGGAAAACAAATGTTTGAAGTGGAATAAAGCATTACCCAAGTGTCCTTCTTTGGATCTCTTTTTGACTATGCCATTATAGTGCATGCCATGTGATATACTGTACCTTTTTGTTAATATGTTACATTTGAACTCTTTATCATCCTACTATTTTACTATTTCATAGACTGATAAACTGTAAGAGTAACCCAGATGAATGGCATACTACACAAGGGCAATTATTTGTTGGGCTTTGCAAGTCCCTTTTAGATGTTCCAGATGTCAGATGACTGAATGGAGTGTGATGGTCATTCATAGTTGTGTCAAGGCCTCAAGGCCCTATGAACTGTTCTATTACATGTGAAGAATGTTAACAGCTTCAGGGGTTACATACAGAACCATAATGAGTACTATATTCTGTGAGGTAATGTACCTCGTGTTTGAAGGATGGTATTGGTATGTTTCATCTTTTTCCCAAAGGCGAGCTTGCTCTCCTCCTAAAATTCCTAACAGTACTTAGAGTATATCTTATTCATAGCAGTGGGGGTATCATAAGAGCAATTTGTATAGGTCAAATGTACAACCATTTTAAATAGCAAATACCAGAATAAAAACACTGGCTGAATATTATGAGGGTGTGGTGAAGATAAAAAGAAAATAATAAAATAGGTGGACCCAGTTATCCTGCTGTTTGATATGGTTGACACCTTAAATACCCGACAAATAACTGATCAGTAAAGAAATGAATGTATAATTTCATACAGATAGGGTCTTTATGTGGATGCCTAAAGAAATATTTTTTGTACCAAGCTTTGGAAATGAAAATTGTATTCTGGCACATATAAAGCTCATGCTGGGGGAAACAAAAGCATTTGAAAAAATAAAAAAATAAACCGTCTTGTCTTCTACACATATTATGATGCTTTAGGGCTTTAACAAATTATCACTAAACTCTACACATGACAAGCCAGGATCCCTGAACTCCTCCCTGAAATATATGCTGGTCTGGTAGATAAGAATAGGAACTGAAAAGGGACACAGTGCAAATGTATAATGAATTTCACAGTCATAGTGCAGAAGCATGCAATGCCATACAAATAACAAAAATAGAGCCAAAGGGAAAAAAAATAGTGGTATCCCTTTGCATTTATTTCAGCAAGCATTGCAACAAGAATTTATACTCATTAATTCACAGCTACAAATCAGAAGCCAACTTTTTTTTATCAGTGTGGGGCAAAAAGAATAGTAAATGATGATTTGAATTTGTAGCTATGGGTTACGACATTTTCTGCTTTTCCTTTTCCCATGGAATAGATACTACTAATCTGACAAAATGAAATAAAGCAATGTGTAAAGTGCAGGTTACCTATTGCAGCCAAAACTAGTTTCTACCATTATGTAGTAAGTAATAAAAGAAAATATCTAATTCATTGCTAATAGTTATTGAAATTTGTACATCATTACACTTCAATAAATTAGCTTGCAAACTTGCTTTCTAGGCAAAATATAATGAAAATCTAATGGCCCAGGGACATAAAGACCCACACTCTTTCATCAACTTTTAAGCAGTGCCTTCAGTGTTCCAGTATGCAGACAGGCTCAGTCCCACAGCAAGCATGACTTGTGAGTTGGGTTCTTAACCACACTTCAGCTCCGGAAGGATTTCCCCATTTATGACCAGAGCACTTTTTGCGTTTTGGCACTGCGTCGCTTTAACTGACAATTGCGTGGTCATGCGACGTTGTACCCAAACGAAAATGACGTCCTTTTTTCCCACAAATAGAGCTTTCTTTTGGTGGTATTTGATCACCTCTGCGTCACTTCTGATTACCACTATAAACAAATAAAGAGCATCAAGTTTGAAAAACCCAATATTTCTTGCTTTTTGCTAACATACATATCCAAAAAAAATATAAAAAAAAATGTATTCATCAGTTTTGGCCGATATATATACTTCCTCATATTTTTGGTTAAAAAAAAAATCGCAATCGGCGTTTATTGATTGGTTTACGCAAAAGTTGCCGCGTTTACAAACCATGAGAATTTATGGGGTTTTTATCTTTTTAAATTTTCTTTTACTAGTAATGGCGGCGATCTGCGATTTTTAGCGGTACTGTGACATTGCAGCGGCCATGTCAGACACTTTTGACACTTTTTTGGAATCATTGGCATCTATACAGCGGTCAGTGCTATGAAAATGCACTTATTACTGTGTAAATGTCCCTGGCAGGGAAGGGGTTAACACTAGGGGGCGATCAAAGGGTTAACTGTGTTCCCTGGGATGTGTGACTACTGTGTGTTACTGTATGGGGGCTGGGCTGACTGGGGGAGAAGAGTGATCGTTGCTCTCATACACAGGAAGCATATGATCACACTCCTTCCCCCATGTCAGAACGGAGATCATCCCTGTTCTGCCACTGCGGGGGAGCGATTGCAGGTAGCCAGCGGACATTGAGTCCACCCTACCCGTTCACTGGCTCCCCCTCTACACAGTGAGTGCATGCTCACAATATGCGATCTTGCAGCCGCCATCAGGTGATGGCGATATGCGATATCGAGCCATGTCGCCGCCTTCAATTCATGGCGGGCGGGCGGTCGGCAACCGGTTAAAGTGATGCTAAAGTCTCGTTTTTTTAAGTTAAAAATAACAAACATGTTATACTTACCTGCTCTGTGCAGTGGTTTTGGATAGAGCAGCCCAGATCCTCCTCTTCTCAGGTCCCTCTTCAGTGCTCCTGGCCCCTCCTTCCTGTTACTTCCCCAACTCTTCTTCAGAAATGTGTGCCTGACTCTGTAAAATAGACCTATCTTTAAAAAGTAAACTGTCTATCCCTCAAACACTGGATGAGGACCCCACAAGTACATTAATCCTGGGGTCAGCTTCCTTTATGTTCTCTTTGTGTATACATTTTGTTCCACAAAGGTTAGTCTCCTGCTGCTGCCTTTTAATGTGTAGTCAGCCAGTGGAAAAATCCAGTAGTCTCAAACAAATGAGCCTGTTACTTAACAGAAAGTTAAATGAACAGTTCAATTAAGTGATCATTTGGGGAAGGAAATGCTCCATCCTGCATGCAGTAGATTGATTACATCATACTCCTAGAGCAGGAGTCTCCAAAGTACGGCCTGCTAAGACATTTTTCCGGGCCACAGCTAGAGTCCTCAGACTCACTGAGCAAAGAAGCTACCTTTCTCCTCACATCAACACAAACCTCAAGTAGGCAATTATTTTTTTGTAGCCACTGTGCCCAAAGTTTTGCACCTAATGGGTGCACATGTAATCTAAGAAAATTACATGGGCACCTATCATGATCTGACACCTAGGCAAATAAGAAATATACTGTGTTTGAGAACCTCTACCAGTATACTGCATAGATAATTTGAGCAGCATTTCAAAAATAACAACTCTGAAACACTTATGGGTCTTCTACAAAAAAATGCTGTGCAAATGTCTCAAGCATTTGCGCAGCCATCATGAATACTACCTATAATTTGTGAAATTATGTTTACTTTTTATAATCATCTAATGGCCACAATGTCGCATTTTCATAAAGGATAATAAAGAATCAGGAAAAAGCAGCATTATGGCTACTAAATGGAGCTGCCATAGGAAGCAAACATATTAAACACATTTCAGGGATTATTCGTGGCAGCTGTGCAAATGCTTGTAATACTCTCACAGCAGTTTTATAAACTGAACCCTGGCTGTTTTAGGCACATGACAGTCCCCTGGACACAAAGAAAACCAAACAGATTTGTGTGTGCCCCCCTTCTCCTCTACATGTCACCTCAGGTTTCTCTCACTCCTTCAAAATATACAAGGCATCCATTTGATACCTAGAGATGTGAATCTATGCTTTGGCCACTAGATAATTTAGTAAACATAAAAAGTATTGCAAAACACGTCTTAGAGATGCTGAGATACTGGATTCCATATAGCCCCCTGCTTTTATCTCCTTAAAACAGGACACAAGTCACATGCCTAAAACAATGTTTAGGCATTTTATCTTTGCTAAGAGAGCTCATTTGCATTTGAGAATCTAAGGAAGTAAACTAAAGTAAACTTTTTTTTTTGGCTAAATCTGGAATTTATCTATAATGAGTAAGCAAAATAATCTTTATAAAACACAGAGCAGTCCTACGGAAAATATATCTATTACCACTAGAAAAATGTAGTAAAACAACATACTTCTCAGCAACAACCTATTTGCCTCATGCTGAGCATCTTATGCCCAGATGTCTTTACAGGTTTGTTTTCTTTCTTCCTTTTATCCTGCTGTACTCATTTAGCATTTCATAAGTCACGTTTTCCAGATGTAAGATCCTAGGTACAGTGCCTTAGAAAATGAGAATAGGTTTAAGCAGAGTGGAGCAGTGGTCTTACAATAGTAAGGAAAGAGGAAGAGACGGTCGGCACTCACGATGACATCCAAAATAATAGTACTTCTTTATTAAGTAAAAATGTGCAATGCTGTAAAACAGCCTACAGACTAATGTCCAAAATGCGTAGGCTGTTTTACAGCATTGTACATGTTTAGAAATACTATTTTTTTGGATGTCATCCTGAGTGCCGACCATCCTTTTCCTTACTCTGGTACGTTGGAGGTGTCAGCAGCCTCAAGGTCTGAGCACCAGGCTGAGCTTTTATGTGGGAAGGTGGTAGCGCCTAGACGCCTGTTTTCAAGTAGTCTTACAATATTTTGTTACTTTATAGTGTATTCCATTCTCAATTGAGATTTGTTATTCAGTGCAATTTAACAAACGATGGCAAATATCTCCCCAGCTTTCATTACCTTATTTGAGATGACTAGTGCAATTTTTTTTTAGAAACTTCAGACTGTGCCTACCCTGTTTGAAAATGCTCGAGCATGTGAGCGACAGCGTGTCCCTGAGCTCCCACTGAAGATCCGATAATTTGATCCTGCTATACCGGCACTTCCCACTGACCACCAGATTTGGATGCTTGTGTCCCTAGGCAGCCTCGTAAGTGCTTGGAAGTCTGCCCTGCTACAATATGACCCGGAAAAATCGCGCAGCAGCCGCGGAGTCCGAAGTCCAACATGGCGCTCAGGCGCCCCCCCTGCAAAAGACACCAGGGAGCTCTGGGAACAAACAGCTGGGAGCCGTGAGTAAATCCTCTAAATCCAATACAAAGGAGCCCCCCCCCCCCCCGTATGCTTTTCTTCACCCAGAAAGCACTAGGCCCTTGCTTCCAAGGACAGTGGGGGGGACATGGTAGCGGCCCTTCCTGCCTTGCAGGCCTCACCACTAATGCTGGAAGAGTAGGCCGAGTCTGACCTAGACCCCGACACAGAACTGTACACAGAGGTGCAGGCTCCACAGGCAGGCATAGAAGGGAAAGATTCTCAGCCCACTCTCAGTGACATATTGAAGGCGGTGCACACTTGAACTGCCTCGGTACACTCAGTTCAGGACCAGCTGGTGGGCTGAAGGTGGAGATCTCTTTGCTCAGGCAGGATATGCAAAAGATTTGCGAGCGCACCACCGCTGTAGAAAGCCGGGTGAGTGATGTCGAGGACAAGTTTCCATCATTAATAGCCGAGTCCAGGTCCGCTTCTCACCAGGCTGCAGCTAACAGTGTCTGGAATGAAGACTGATGAGAACCGCATGAGGCAATGTCAAAATTGTGGGTTTGCCAGAGCGCATTGACGGTAGGGACCCTACAGACTTTATAGAACAATGGTTGATCGCGATATTCGGTAAGGATGCCTTCGCGCCCCTCTTTGCAGTTGAGAGGGCCCACAGAACCCCTACCTGCCTGCTGCCTCCCGGGCATCCTCCCAGACCCTTCCTGGCTAGGCTCCTAAACTACAGGGACCGGGAGATTATACTGCGCCTTGCCAGTGAACGCCAAGATATTCGCTATAATGGTGCAAAAGTCTCCTTTTACCCCGACTTCTCCGCCGAAGTGCAGAGACGACGTTCCACATTCTTCATGGTCAAGAAGTGGCTACAACGGCTTCAACTCACTCAATGCTGTACTCAGCTCACCTTTGGGTTACTGCCCTGGGGCAAGCACACTTTTTTGATAAGGCCTCAGAGGCTTCCTCCTGGCTGGATGTTAATGAGCCATCGCTTCGGAGTCAACTCTCTGGCTCGGCGGATAACTAATGTGACCAGTAGGCCACCGACCCTTCATCAGCCTCCAGGTCGGGATTCCTCTTCTCCTGTGGCTTGCCATTGGAACCTTGCACCCTAGCTGACATTTCTCTACTGCTAGATGTCCTGTGCCTGTTACTCATAAAGCTACAGAAAGGAAAAGTTGCCACAAGTTAATCCCACCTTGTCATCTCACATTGCTCCCAAGGGCATGACTCCCAGCTCTGTAGCTGGGTCTTGGGGTGCTCTGGACACCTCTGGGAGACAAAATTTTGAGCCCCTCCTTACCTTTGGTTCCTGCATTGGAAGGATGGATGTCTCTTACTGTTTTGTGAAGTTTTTGGTTATCTTTTTGTTGGTGCAGTTGCGCTATGTTGCTACAGCCTCATTATCTGCATTTGGATTCCAGAACTTGTTGCTTCCAGTAAAGACTGTCACCCTGACAGGTGTGTGCTCCCTGTTGATGTTATCTACGACCCTGGCCCCTGGCCTCCCATAACATATGCATGCCTATCCTGCACCGACAATGGTCCCATGTTTAATTGCCTGATTAACTGTACCACATGGCGGATGTCCCAATAATCTCATGGGATATCAGGGGCCTCAGGGACCCTCTAAAACGCGCAATGGTGACCTCAGTCCTCAAGAAATATCAGCCCGCCATAGTGTGCTTGCAGGAGACTCATATGACTGCTGATGCCTTGTCATGTATGTGTTACCGTTGGGTGGGATATGCCTGCCATTCAATCCATACGTCATTTTCACGTTGAGTTTGTTTCTTGGTACACCGTCAAGTTGTTTTTGAGGTTTTAACGCGTGAGGTGGACAGTGAAGGCAGATATATATTTTTGCACTGTAAAATATTTCACCTTGTCTGTATTTTGGCAGTTGTCTATGTGCCCCCGCCTTTTTCTGCGGCGGTGCTTAGACAATAAGTGGGTTTTCTTCTGGATAAGCCAAGACGTACCACTGCTGGTCGTGGGGGACTTTAATAGGTATATGTGCCCCACTCTAGATAAACACCCCCGATCCAGGTCGGGCCTCACTTTAAAGGTACTATGCTTCAAAGATTCACAGAGGAAATGGGATGGATAGATATCTGGAGATGTAGAAATCCCGAAGAGAGGTAAGTCTTCTGTTTCTCCAAAACCTGTATGTCTCTCTCAAGGATAGACCTCTGCCTGGTGACCTAGAATTGTATTCCGCTTATTTCTAAACTGCAATATGCCAATAGGACGGTGTAGGACCATTCTCCTGTGGTCGTGTGGCTTACCGCTCAGCCTTCTACCAATTTACCTAAGGTGCCATGGAAGCTTAACCCCTTTCTGTCTTAACCTGCTCCCTGATAGCTAATCCATAGTAGTTCGTATTTCCGAACACTTTCATATGCATATTGACTTTGCTGACCCGCTTCTATGCTGGGACGCGTTTAAATGCTACTTAAGAGGACTAGTTATTGATTAAATCAAAGCTGTACAAAACACCACCCGGGAGCACGACCGGCAGTTGTCACACAGGGCTCACCAGGCAGAAAGGCAATACGTGGCAGATTCCTCTGCTGGGAATCAAGAGGCTTGGGTGGAGGCCAGAGGGTGCTTGGGGAGTTACAGGTCTCAGTGGCAGAGCGAAAATGTCTCTTTCAAAAACAAACCTTTAATGAAGAGGGAGAGCATATGGGACGCTTGTTGGACAGGATTACCAATGCCCAACAGGGGACTCCCCCCATATCGGCCCTGCACTTAACTAGTAGTGAGCTTGTGAGGTTTTATGAAGAGTTATACCAGACAAAGGTGCAGGTCTCTGTATCACATACTTTACACTACTTAGCACAAATTAATCTCCTACAACTCTCCGAGGCTAATAGACTAGCCTCAGATGCCCCTATCAGTGAGGAAGAAATTGTAACAGCTATTGCCTCGTTCCCCAACTACAAGGCCCCTGGGAAGGATGGCAACCTCGTTGAGGTGTATAAACGTTATTCAGCGGTTTTGGCACCCCAGCTTCTTAAAGTATCCAATCCCAGCTCTAATAGACCTATCTCTTTACTTCCAGTCGATGTAAAAATACTGGCCAAAATACTAGCTACCCGATTGAATAAATATATTGCTACCATTATACACCCCGACCAGTCCGGCTTCATGTCATTGAAGTCCACCGCCATCAACATTAGAAGAGTCTACTTCAATATGCAGACACAGGCAGATAATGTCGGGCACTGAGCACTGTTGTCATTGGATGCCAATAAGGCATTCGACAGTGTGGAATGGCCTTATTTGTGGCAGACACTGAGACGCTTTGGCTTCGGTGAGGCCTTTGTTTCTTAGGATCAACTACTTTACCATGCATCACCTGATGAAATTCGCAGTGTAGCGAATGAAACGTGTTGGTGTTTCTGCCTCCCCTACCCCCCACACACCCCTTGGGTCTCCCCCTAACCTAGGGGACCAACTGCCGCCCAGTACCAGAGGTGCTCTTTATGCTGTACCCACACCTTGAGCCTACCTCCAGTGTGTCTTAGCGTTCATCGGACCCATCTGCAATGCACAGGCGCCGGACCAACTGACTCTTACGTGCAGCTCCGGCCCCTCACGACGGGCTCCCTGGACCCATAAGCTACAGACCCTGCAGCTGTAGTCAGCATCCATCCACCGCATGGAGGACCGGTGGTGCAAGCGGACAATCACTGCCCGTGAACCGGAGAACCCCGCTACCAAGGCGCATCAACACACTCACAGTGTAGACGCTGAGCTTCGGGGTGGCCGCGGGGTTCGCTTTGTATCAGAGGGCGGCGGGACCAGCACCGGGACGAGGACCCTGAACCGTGAGTCAAACCCCGCTAGTGGGATCCACACTCCATCTCATTACTGCATGCATTATAACCTTCGGCCACCCGCTGCTGTAAGGTTACGGGACACATCTGACCCCTGGACCACCCAGGTTACTGATTGCTGATCCCTAATATTGATACCACTAGTGGGATACCCACTGGGCTACAGCTGACTGACACACTCTTTGGACTCCTAGCCTTCAAAACAGTGATCCACACGGTCTCGCAATACGCTAGTGCACACTGGAACTCTGGCCAAACTTCACATTCCAATCCGTGCTCTGCAACAAGTACACTTTGAGATCCGTGTCCTTCATTTCTCATGACTTTGATCTTACAGCCCCTGAGGCTTTGTGAATAGATGATGTGATTCAGTATCAGCAATATTGTGTACCCTCCTCATTCATGACTGAGCATTGATGGACCTAGAGGTTCCATAATACTGGCACCAACACTTCATTGAATTGGCGCCAGAACCTGGACTACCCAGGATCCATGGAACAGTCCCAGCTAGACATAGTTCATTAACACTTGTATGGGAACGGCATGTGTGTGACCCCGGGGTGTCTGTTTTTAATTGACAACGTTGTCATTTTTATTTTTATCAAGTGTCATTGGTTTTCATCATATTGTTGGACTAATAAAATTCAATTCCTTAGTATATGCCGCTGGATTATCCCTTTCTCTCCCTTGGAGTTACGGACCCACTCCTGGGTAGGGCCCTGTCCCCTTCCCATAGCTGCTTTCTACTTTACCATGCACCCCAGGCATCTATTCGTGGGGGAGGCAGGACCTCAGTGGTTTTTGGGTTGGGATGTGGGACAAGGCAGGGATGCCCTCTGTCACCCCTGCTTTTTGCCCTCGCTATCAAGCCCCTGACAGCCATGGTAAGGGAGGATGATCGGATCAAAGGTTTTGAGTATAATGAGCTGAGGGAAAAGGTTACACTTTGCATGACATGCTATTCTTTTTGGATGACACAGAGATGTCCCTTAAAAAGCTCATGGAGTACACTTAGGCTTAACAATAAACTGGGCTCTCCCCCCCCCCGACTGTGTCTGCGTTTTGTTCCGTGCCCGTAGTTCAATCATTCAAATATCTGGGTATTCATATTTCCCCTATAATAGCTGAATACTGTAAACTTAATATTGTGGCACTTAGATTCAAGGCTAAAATAGTGATATGGAATAAATTATGGCTCTCCCTAATTGGGAGAGAAATCTCATTAAAGTGATCCTTATGCCCCAACTTGTTACTCAATGCCCGGTAGTAATTCCTTTATACATTTTTAGATTTGTCAATACTTTTTTCCGGGCACTGCTCTGGAAGGAGAAGCATACAAGGATTAAACTAGAACAGCCCCAGAGGTCTAAGGATAGGGGGAGTTGCCTAACCCAATCTGTGGCTCTACTATTTAGCCTCCTAACTGCAGCATCTTATTGGGGCGTTCGAGAGTGGCCAAAACACTAACACTTCCTATCCCCCTCTGCCCATTCCATTATAAGACACCATATTGGAATGCAGGATATACTAGAGCCCTAGAATCTGCATGCTTTAACACTTCGAACAGGCTCTATGCAACATACTCCTTGATACTGAAAGTGTGGTCCAAGACTCGTTCAGTGCAGGGTGTTACAGGTTTCATGGCCTATTCCCCCCGCTCTGGCACAACCCTGTGAGTGAGGAATTGACAAAGCTTTTGTGTCAGGACTGTGGAAGCGCTGGGGTATTAATTACCTGTGGCAGGTTTTCCAGAATGGGACGCTTTGCCCCTTTGAGGATTTAAGGACTAACTTCCACCTCCCCTCCACAATGCAATTTTCTTATTTCCAACTTTGGCATGCCAGTGTTCAGATATGTCCAATCAGTGGTAGACACAAAAGGTTACATTTCCACTTGCTATGGCATGCTACTGTCATCCTACTTAGAGAGTCACCCCTGTAACGCCAAGGACAAGATGAAGCGCTATGTATTTAAAGCGCGAAACTAGTTGAGCAAGAGCAAGCAGGAACATAATTCTGCAATTCTTTTGATGGGATCCACATCAGCGTAACCAAAACTAACTTTTTGTTATTTCTGTATTTGAGACCTGCTTATTAGTGAACACTCTAAGATACGGTCATTGTTGAGTTGCATCTGAGACAGATATCCCAGTCAATTTGCAGCATTGTTTAGTGAGCCCCTCTGTTTGCCAGCAACTTACTCTGCTGGTACACACTGGTAACCACAGCATTCTTCACCCTGCAAAGGGTAGTGTGTTATAATATACACAATATATATATATATACATGTTTTTAATTGTGAAGTTTTAAATGTCTCATGTCTATATATGGCATGTATGTGTTATACTTTGTAACAAATAAAGTTTATACGTGTACATTATACCGAGTATGCCGTTAAAGTCCATTCTTTCTAAATCCAATACGCCAAGGATAAGTGGGAGCGGGATGTTGGAACACTGGAAGATAAGCTTTGGGACAATGCCCTTGAGTCTATCCTCCATAGCTCTCTTAACATTACCCAGCGGCTTTCACAGCTTTTTATTGTGCTCAGGGTCCACTACACATCTCTGAAACTGCATCGTATGGGTATCCTTCAGTCCCCCCTATGTGCTAGATGTAACTTAATGGCCGGAGACCTTATCCATTTATTGTGGAGATGCCCCAAGCTTCATCGTTACTGGGGAACAGTAATTGATACCGCAAACTTTGAATTCCACGTTGAGGTCCTCCATGGACCCACCAGGTGTATCTTAGGTATCCTAGATGATCTACAGTTAATGGACTTACAACAACTAGCAATTAACAGAGCCCTTTTCCAGGCTTGTAAACTTATGTTGCAATTATGGAAGATGGACAGGGCATCCACCATTAAAGAGTGGATACACCACATGGGCTGCACTCTCAAACTAGAGAAAATAATCTTTCTGCATAGAGGGAGCCCCCAAAAGTTTGACCGCTTGTGGGGTGACTGATTGGCAGTGCCAGGGCTTGCCCCTGTTGAACTGGTGATGGATAGGATACTGGAATAACTTGGACCTATCTGGGAAGTATAAATAACTCATAGTCTGCATAGAGTGACCTCTCTACACTCCATTGGTAAGAGACCGGGTGGGCCTAATGTCTAGCTAAGAGTGCTGTCTGTACTTGTATATCATTCTATGCTATGTATTATGTATTTGTTGGAACTGGAGTCCGATTGATGGCTGTAAGTTTTGAAGCTGTATTTGTGTTGTATACCTGCTTTACCCTAATAAAAACTATTTTTGATTAAAAAAAAATGAATATTTCCACTATTATGTATGGCCATTCTTCTCAATCTTTTTACATCCTTCTCTAGCTTTAGATTTCCAGATATTTTAAATCTACCTTAGTCATCTATATACCTTTTTCTTGAGCTACCATTAAAGCTTCTGGCTAATGCCTTGCCTTTATACATTTTCTTGGCACTCCTCCCTTCTATATATGCACTGTCCATCTCATTCTATTAATCTTTATGAATGATACAATGGCTGGTTCTATGGCTTTACATTTCTGTTTTTGCTGTTATCAGACATAGTCCATTTTAACATACTGCTCATATACTGTATTGCCCTCATTACCCTCTGTTCCTATATTTGAAGCCTTTTCCTCTTGTGTTTAAGGGTTAGTCCAGCCTTTGGTCAGTGATATCTTAGCTGTACACAGGCTGGGTGGGTTTAGTGATTCCTTTTCACTTGAACTCACTATTACTGTATATAAAATAATTAGCCAGTGAGCACTGGAGGGGAGAACAAAGAGCTGCTGACTGACAGTCGTGGCTCTCTGCTCAGAGCGGAGGAGGACAACTGAGTGATCAGTGGTATTTGATCACTCAGTTCTCACTGCAGAGCTGGTGGGGGTAGTTGCAGCATCAAATCAATGCTGCATCCACCTAGGTGAGTATGATTGTTTGTTTTTTTGGAAGTTCATACTTCTCTTTTAAAGAAACTGGCAGTAATTAAGACCAGCTCTGACCTGGTCTAAAGAGGTATGCCAGTGCTCAGAATGCCACGTGCCTCTACTGGGAGGCTGCCATTAATGCACTGTCAATCAACAGCAAGACAGACCTACTGGGATGTAGTCTCTCAGTTCCCCCATCATGCTCCCCTGAACTACAAAATTCCTTAGCCTTGCACCTGTCACTGAGATGGGAGTAGCGGCTGGAGAGGGAGTGCGCTGAGGAAAGAGTGTCCATTATGGAAAATTCAAACTAAGTGCTGGGCTCTGACAGGTTCACATACTTGACTCTCACAAGTACTGACAATTTCAGTGTAGCAGCCCGATGGAAATCTAAAGGGTGTCTACAACATCCTTTATGAATTCCCTCTGCATGTCTTTTCTGCAATAAAGGCTTCTGCCTGTAAGCAATGTTTCTTCTGAATGTACAATTAGGCACGCATCCACTGGTCAGTGTGCATTTTCGGCATGCCTTGCTGTCAGGATGAATTAACTACAGTGAACAGGCAGTCAATCAAGATGGCTGAGGGTGCCGCCTAAGGCTAAAGAAGACTGGGCATACTTTCACATTATGGCAAAAATCCTGGGCACCAGTATTGGACTTTAGCTCTGCTTTAAGTTAAAGCATATTTGCTGTCTATTCAAAAATTTTCCTTATATCCAAACACAATTCACACAATATGTTAAAGGAAACCTGTGGTACGAGAAATATATAGATGGTTATTGTTCACCTTTCTCCTGAAAATGCTTGGTCTTTAGATGTTATGCTACTCTATTTTCTTTAGCAGTTTGTGACTCACTTACTAAGTGCAAATATGAAGATCAGGACCTCTTACTTTAGGGCCAAGTCACACCAGAATCACACAGTTCCAATGCGTTACAATTCTACAGCCCATTCGTTTGGTTATGCTGATAATGTCTACTCTAGCAAGAAACCTGTTATATGTGAAGCAGAAACCAAGGATACTACTGTCTGTCAGAAGATTAAAAACACAATAAAGTGGTATTGACTATTAATCTATGGTTTTAGGTGTTTTTTCCTAATTACAGACCATCATACCGTAATTATTAACTTGAAAATATGCACATAGTAGACAAATTCTGGATGACCTTTGATAGTTCATAAAACTTGTAAACACAGCACACACCTTGATAACCTCCTATACAAAACTATGTAATCTCCTGCATAAGACAAGGAAGACAATGCTGGAAGAAATCAGGATTTTACCTGTGACTATACCACATGTACTTTAGGATAAGCAAATATTGTCTAAATACCAGATCTATGTGTAATTTTACTTGAATCTTAGTGTGCTTAGAGTGTTCCTTCTAGATCTGTGCAATTATCTAGTGTGAAACTTTTACCCTGTGCAGGAGCTTTTTGTAATACAGACTAGTTACTGCTGCTCTCTCACCTTGTGTAGAGTGACTGGTCTTGCCCCTCCTTAATTTATCTGCAGGCAGCCTTTAGTGGGTGAAACTGCTGGGCCCCTCCCACAGCTCTGCTCTCTGCACAGCCTAAGTACAGAATGGTGATGATATTAACATCACTTTAACAAGGTAATAACTGGGCATTCGACACACACAAAGTGTAAATATATCCTATGTGGTGTAACCTGGGGGTAGCTCCGTAATGACCGCCAGCCAGTTTATTGAAGCAAACAGTTCATTTATTTTGAAGCAAACAAAATCAAAAGACAGCTTTCTTTGGCCAAAGTAAATACATAGTCCAGAATCCTGGTATTGATAACTAAAACAGCAGGCTCACCGCTAGTCTCCGGTCCCACAGCTTGGTTAGGCTCCTCTAGAGTCAGGGTGACAGGCCGGCCAGACAGAGGGGTTCAGCAGCCTGTGTCTCAGTTGATTCAGAGAGCTCACGCTTGCTGTCCAGCTTGTGAGCTCTCCCTCTCTCTCTTACTTCCTTGACACAGGTGCACTGAGTCTCTGCTGCTTTTCAGACCTCCCTTCCCCAGGTCTTAACCCCATAGGTACCAAAGTCCTTGCGATCTGGGTTTGAGACTCTGCAACCGTCCTTCTTAAAGGGACCATGGCTTGAACATCGGGTGGAATGTACCCGCCTTCTAGGACACATCCATGGTGTTCTGTACACATCCCCCCTCTGCCTCGACGCGGAGGTGTGCGGGGCAATGTAGGACACCCTACAGTGTACCCTAGAGAGGGCATCTGCATTCTGGTGTTGCTTTCCTGGTCTGGGTTCAACTAAAAAAATGTAACTCTTGCAATGCCAAAAACCACCTGGTAACTCTGGCATTTGTGTGTTTGTTCTGTCTCATCCAGGTCAATGGGGCATGGCCTGACACCAGGCAAAACTTCCTACCGAGGAGAAAATAGCGTACTGAGTCGAGGGCCCACTTAATGGCCAGGCACTCCCGCTCCACCACAGCGTAATTTCTCTTGGCGGCTGTCAATTTCCTACTTAGAAAAACTATTGGGTGTTCCTCCTCATTGACCTCTTGGGACAGAATAGCTCCCAAGCCTTCACTGGAGGCATCTGTTTGAACTACAAATTTCCTCGAGAAGTCAGGAGCCACCAGTACTGGATACCGACACAAGGCTGTTTTAAGCTCCTGGAAGGCCTTCTCAGCCTTGTCATCCCATTTTATCATGACTGACTTTTTTCCCTTTGTCAGGTCTGTGAGAGGTGCAGCAATAGTGGCGAGTTGGGTACAAACCTGCGGTAGTACCCCACGATGCCCAAGAAGGCTCGCACCTGTTTCTTTGTGACTGGGTGGGGCCAGGCCTGGATCGCCTCTACCTTGTTCCCCTGTGGTTTCACTAACCCTCTAACCACAATGTACCCCAAGTACTTGGTCTCTTCCATAGCAATGGCACACTTTTCTGGGTTCACAGTGAATCCTTCCTTCTTTAGAGAGTCTAGGACCGCCTGCACTCTGGGAAGATGGGATTCCCAGTCTGTACTAAGGATGACAATGTCATCTAAATACACTGAAGTTTATTTCTGATGTGGGCGTAAGGTTTTATCCATAGCTCTCTGGAAAGTAGCTGGAGCGGAATGCAAACCAAACGGCATTCTTTTGTACTGAAAATGGCCATCTGGGGTAGAAAAGGCAGTCTTCTCTCGGGCTTCCTTAGTTAAAGGTATTTGCCAGTAGCCTTTACTGAGGTCTAAGGTAGTAATGTACCAGGCTGGTCCCAACCTCTCATTTCGTCTACTCTGGGCATTGGATATGCATCAAACTTCGATACCTCATTGAGTTTTCTGAAATCATTACAAAATCTCAGAGTCACGTTGGGTTTCGGTACCAACACAATCACTCTGCGATTCCTCAATGATATCAAGTTTGAGCATTGTCCGGACTTCCTCCGACACTGCCCTCCTATGTGCCTCAGGGATACGATAGGGTTTCACTTCACATTAGGTTCCGTGACAATGTCAAGTTCAATAACCCTGGTAAGACCCGGCAGTCCTGAGAACTTCTCTCTATTCCTATGTAAAAACTCCTTTACCTGCTGTGTTTGTGGCTTGGATAGGCAGGTAGAAACTGGGATTGAGTTCTCCCCTATAGGGGGCTTAGAACTAACCTCAGCTAGGGCAACTTCCTTCTCCTGGTCCTTCCAATGCTTCAGGAGATTTACATCTGACAGGGCTTCCTCTTTCCAGGTTGGTGTATCTTATCGTTAACCTCCCCAACCTTTTTGACCACCCCAAAAGGCCCCTGCCACCTGGCCAGGAACTTACTTTCTACCATAGGTATAAGCACGGACACCCAGTCTCCAACCTGGAACTGTCTGAGTTTGGCAGACCGGTTGTACACCCTTCTTTGTGCCTCATGTGCTCTTTGACCAGAGACATCACCTTAGAAATCTTCTCTCTCATCTGAGGTATATGTTCTACCACTGTCTTATGAGGAGAGGCCTCACTTTCCCACGTTTCCTTCACCAGGTCAAGCAGTCCTCGTGGTCTTCGCCCGTACACTAAAGCGAACAGGGAAAAACCTGTGGATGCCTGAGGCACTTCCCTTATAGCAAACATCAGTGCTGGAAGTAGACAGTGCCAGTCTTTACCATCCTGTTGCACAACCCTTTTATCCACTTCAGCCCCGGAAGGATTTCCAGCTTTAGGACCAGAGCCCTTTTTGCGATTCGGCGCTGCGTTGCTTTAACTGACAATTGTGCGGTCGTGTGACGTTGTATCCAAACAAAATTTGCGTCCTTTTTTTCCCAAAAATAGAGCTTTCTTTTGGTGGTATTTGATCACCGCTGCGTCATTTTTGGTCGCCGCTATAAACAAAAGAAGAGCGACAATTTTGCAAAAAAAACCCCACATTTCTTACTTTTTGCTAAAATACAAATCCAAAAAAAATATATAAAAAAATTTTTTTTTTCATCGGTTTTGGCCGATTTATACTCATATTTGTGATAAAAAAAATCGCAATCGGCGTTCATTGATTGGTTTGCGCAAAAGTGGTCGCGTTTACGGATGATGAGAATTCATTTTTCGGTTTTTATTTTTATTTTTTACTAGTAATGGCGACGATCTGCGATTTTTAGCGACACTGCGATATTTCAGCGGACATGTCGGACCATTTTGACACTTTTTTGGGACCATTGGCATTTATACAGCGATCAGTGCTATAAAAATGCACTGATTACTGTGTAAATGCCATTGGCAGTGAAGGGGTTAACCTGCAGGGGGCGCTCTAAGGGTTAACTGTGTTCCCTGGGCGTGTTCTAACTGTGGGAGGACTGCCCTAGCTGGGGAAGGGAAGTGGTCACAGCCTTCGTATACAGGAAGGCTGTGATCACAGCCCTTCCCCCTCACACAGAATGGAGGTCCGTGTTTTACTTACACGGACCTCCGTTCCTTCGCTCCGGGGGGGCCATCGCGGGTAGCCGGCCGCCACACCCGCTCCCTGGCCCTCCCTGAACACAGTGAGCGTGGCCGCCGTCGTATGACGGCGATTTGCGCTCACGAGCCACCTTGTCGCCGTCAATTGCCGATCGGCGGTCGGCAAAGAGTTAAGCATCGACTTGAGAGTTTTATTGAAACGCTCCACCAGTCTATCTGTCTGTGGATGATAGATGTGCGCAGCTGTTTGATTTGGAAAAACTTGCACAGATCAGCCATCACCCGAGACATGAAGGTGGTGCCTTGCTCTGTCAGGATCTCCTTCGGGAATCCTGCCCTAGAGAACATATTAAACAATTTCCAGGCGATTGCTTTTGACGTAGTCTTTCTTAGGGGAATTGCCTGTGGATACCTGGTGGCATAATCGAGTACCATGAGGATGTGTTGATGTCCCCGAGCTGATTTCATCAACAGGCCCACCAAATCCATCCCAAATCCATCCCAATGCTCTCGAATGGTACCTCGATAATGGGTAGGGGCACCAACGGGTTCCTCAAGTGGGGCATCGGTGCAGTCAGCTAGCATGTGGGACATGAACTGCAATAACGTCTCACCTCTGCTGTCACTCCTGGCCAGTAAAACCGGTCCATTATTCGGGCCTCAGTCTTGTCAGCCCCTAGGTGACCCCCCAATGCATCATTGTGAGCTAGGTCAATCACCGTGCGTCTGAAGGGCTGGGGGACCAGTAACTGGTCGACCACTTCTCCCCTAACCTTGGTAACCCGATATAGCAGCTCACCAATGACCACAAAGTGAGGAAACCTTTTTTCGGCCTCAGACACCTGTGAAACTCCATTAACTACAGTAACCTGTTGCCAGGCATTTGTCAGTGTGGGATCCCTCTTTTGGGCAGCAGAGAATGCACCCCTTGACACCTCGAGATCAGGGTGGGCAAGATAAGAGGAGCTTTCTCCCTCATCAGTCATCACCCCAACCTCCTGGACAATTGTGCCACAGGCCATGTCACTGATACCAGGGGGTATTCCCTCGTGTCCCCATGTATGCACGCCACCCTCAGAGTTCTTGTTACTGGACCCACCTCCCCAGCTACCTCAGTACCCACAAGTGTTACCATACCTCCGGAGTCCAACAGTGCTCAGACATGAAGCTGGTTCACCCAAAAGTCACATTCAAATCATCCCTCAGTCAGGTCAAGGTGGGCAGCACAGACCTTTTGGGCATAAAAGGACATCCTGCACAGAGCGCCACACTCCATGGGTTCTTCCTGCAGGGGACAGTGGGCCTGGATATGGCCACGGGAGTGACACCGCCAGCACAGCACGCCCTCGTTCCTAAGTGCCGGAGCAGAGCTCTGGGACGCTGGGGTGGATGCTCCTTGATTCTCCTGAATGCTGGCTCCCAGGTTGGTGGATGGCTTGGCTTTCCTCATGGGTAAGGGTCCTCGTGGCTTGACAGGTCCCAGGAGATCCTCCATTACATCATATCTCTCAACCATTTCCACTAGGTCATCTGCTGTCTTGGGGTTTCCATGACTCACCCAGTGGCGAATGTCATTTGGCAGTGACCATAGGTACCTGTCTAACACGACCCCCTTTACCATCTGGGAACTTGTTAGCACCTCAGGCTGCAGCCATTTTTTGACCAGCTGACTCAGGTCATGCATCTGAGCCCTTGGTGGACAGTCCAGGTGGTACCTCCAACAGTGTACACTTTGGCCCATATAGCAGTAGTCACACCAAGGCTGGCCATGATTTCGGCCTTCAGCCATTTGTAATCCTTGGAATCAGCAGCTGACAAATCGAAATATGCCTTCTGGGGATCCCCAGTAAGGAAAGGAGCAACAATACCAGCCCACTGGTCTGGGGGCCATCCTTCTCTTTCTGCTTTTCTCTCAAAAGTAGCCATGAATGCCTCCACATCATCACTAGGCGTCAACTTTTGCAGGTAGTGACTGGCCTTTACGGCTACCTGATTGCTAGAGATCCCAACAGTTTGTTCTCGTCCCTGTGCAAGATGCTGTACTGTAACTTGTAAAGCAGCTACCTACGCTTGAGTCGTTTCTTGCTGGACTGTGAACTGAGCGACCAGCAAGCTCATGGTCTCCTCATGGCGACAGTTGGCTTCTGCGGCGGCCTGCTGCTGGGCTATTATGCTCTGAGCCAGGGCTTTATCCCCTCCTCCATGTCGCCTTGTGAGATTTTCAGAGCTTGTGCTGTCCTGACCCAGGACATGCAAACGTGGGTACTGGCCCTTTAAACGCTTCCAAACGGCTTTTGCCGCTATACTCTGCCCCGCACTACTCCACCAAATATAACCTTTATTTTGAAGCAAACAAAATCAAAAGACAGCTTTCTTTAGCCAAAGTAAATACATAGTCCAGAATCCTGGTATTGATAACTAAAACAGCAGGCTCACCACTAGTCTCCAGTCCCACAGCTCGGTTAGGCACCTCTAGAGTCAGGGTGTCAGGCCGGCCAGACAGAGGGGTTCAGCAGCCTGTGTCTCAGTTGATTCAGAGAGCTCACGCTTGCTGTCCAGCTTGTGAGCTCTCCCTCTCTCTCTCACTTCCTTGACACAGGTGCACTGAGTCTCTGCAGATTTTCAGACCTCCTTTCCCCGGGTCTTAACCCTATAGGTACCAAAGTCCTAGCGATCTGGGTTTGAGACTCTGCAACCGTCCTTCTTAAAGGGACCATGGCTTGAATATCAGGTGGAATGTACCTGCCTTCTAGGACACATCCCCGGTGTCCTGTACAGTGGGTATTATTGAAAATATTTAAATGAAAATATCTGTGCCCAGAGTTCACATTTAATTTTGTTATAGCACAAAATAAACTCAGGAGCTTACAAAGCTCTTATTTGGAACAGTCCAAATCATCATATTAGATAAACAGATTGTGTATTTGGAAAAATAAAAAATATATACATACACAAGCACACATGCACATACACACATATACAGTATGTACAGTATTTCAAAGTTCACTGTAAGCTCTATTTCTTGGAAATATTCGTTGCATGTGAAAAGCTCTACTGACATGCCTTATACTTCACAGTAACTCGATATAACAAAGTACTGACACATTTTTTCATACCACAAAATAACAGCACACACTCCTTCCTACACAGTTTCTAAGAAATATCTGTCTGACTTAATCACTTCTGCCATTCTCTACCTACTGAAATAATAAATGCACTTTTTGAGCTAAAAAATGGCATCTTGAGGTATATGTGTATCATTTCATATTTACATATGGATAAAAGTGGAAACTACATAAAAATGCAATGTCTGCTAATGTTGCAACCCCCACCCCCCCGAAAAAAAATATTCAGTGCAAGTCATAACTAATTAAAATCTTTAAAGTAACATTATATTTAAATGTAACATTTATTCAGCTCAATCCTCAGACTCCAGTAGGTGCCAACAATAACACAGGGATCAGGTACTGACTTGACTTGGGGATTTCATAGGATGACATAGACATGCATTCTCACAGGAGTTGGCACCCTCAGGATTCCCACGTTCCTATAAGAAGGCCCAGTGGTGCTAATTTCATCTATGCTGGAAAGTGAGAGGTAAGATATTTTTTACATGTTTATCCATATTTGGGGATGAGAGCGGTTACAATAAAGTCTGCTCTAAGTCCTTGCTTAAAAGAGTAGTCGAGTATCATTTTCTACAGATTTATGTTTACATGCTTTTTTGTTATGTACAATATTGACCCATCCATGCTCAAAAAACAATAAGTGCAATAGGGGTGTATTCACTTTTGTTGCTAGCGGTTTAGACATTAATTGCTGTGTGTTGAGTTATTATTTTGAGGGCACAGCCCACGTGTAGTGGTGTTTTGTAACGTTCGCGTCTAGGAGCGTTTTTGAAAAAAAAATGTATTTTTAAATGGAAACGCCATTTACAAGCTGTTTGGCGTTTCAGATGCCTCTGAACTGGCGTCTGAACCCATTTTTTTGTGTTCCAAAAAACCTCTAAACTCAACTGCCTGGAAATTACCTTAAACGGCCCTGTGTAAATTTGCTGATAAGATAATAGAGGAGAGTTCAGAAGCAGCTGAAAAAACACCCAAATGCCTCTAAACAACCATTTACCAGCAGCAGTGTAAATGAGGCCTAAGTGTGGGCACAACAAAGCTGTTAGTGATGCAGCACTAAATTCTCCAGTGCAAACGCACTTTCACCCTGTAGCATGTAGCATGCTCATATAGAGTCAAGCCCCAGACTTAACACAGTCACCAGCTTGGAAATCGTTCTGCAGCTAACAGAGTAACTAAGTACTGGAGTGCGCCGCTTGCAGAACCCAGTGAATATTTCCAGGCAATCTTCACCCCTACCATGAATAAACTCCCCAGGAAGTCTTTAGGGATCAGCATTCTATTAGAGGTTGTCACAGCCCTGGAGCTGTACTGTGCTATGCAGCTAACAAATCAGTATACTTGGGGTGTCTGGGGAGTGCCACAGCAGAGACCAGTGCATGAAGGTAACAATACAGGCTAGTTGCCCAATCCTAAATCCTGGTATGACCTCCAAGGCAGCGCAAAGGAACAGGCGATCTTGACAGTTAAATAATGAGTCCCAGCTTAGCAGCATAACAGAGCATCTTGATTGAAGGAAAAATAGTCTTGATAAAATTAAAAATATCTAGAAAAATGGGTAAACTTTTCTCTAAAGAGAAAAAGACATCCACCCTTTTAGGAGACTAGTAAAAATCTGAAGTATCATGGGAGTGAGAGAAGTTTTACTTGGCTGCTCAAGTTTTTTGTTTGCCATTGTCCAATTCCTCTTAAAGGTGGCAGTATAACCCAATGTTCCTGTGTGTACTGATCTTGTGTCCCTTGATGAACGAATAAGAAAAAAATCATCTTAACGTAACCTGTCTTTAATAAAAAGCTACCTGATTGTTTATCTTTTATTGCACTTCAACTTTACTGTTTGCATTTCTTTCCGGATTCTAGATTTAAATATACTACATATTGGTAGGTAAGTTGTGGAGTAGGCAGAGGGAGTAATTTATTCATTAGCAAACTGAGTGTGAATACAGCGCCATGTCTGTGATTTCCTATTTTTTTGTAAAGAGTAAAGGATCACTGCTACTCCGAACCAGCCCAGGTGAAAAAAAACGATAAAGAGTGGCCTCAACTTACATGTCTCCACCAAATCACACACCCTCATGCATTTCGCCAAGATGCATTGGGCATGATTAACCCCCCGGTCGGCAGGACAATCTGCATCAGGGTGTGTGGAGACATGTAGGCTGAGGCCATTATTTATCGTTTATTCACCTGGGCTGGTGGGGAGTAGCGGCAATCCTCTCCTCTTTACATTTACTAACTGCCTGGATTGGTTTTAGGACAAGTCTGCACCCCATGTTCTGAGGCACAGGGATATGCTTTCACCTCTACTTTGAGTGGTGCCAAAAGCAATCAAACAGTTCCTATTTTTTTAACCAGTTCCCAACCACACACTGCCTTTTTACAGCGACAGCGTGGCTCT
Source organism: Glandirana rugosa (assembly GCA_018402905.1). Lineage (NCBI taxonomy): Eukaryota > Metazoa > Chordata > Amphibia > Anura > Ranidae > Glandirana > Glandirana rugosa. Next base: position 260,235 of record BLSH010504960.1, read on the forward strand.
ATTCTGCGAATCGCCGTAAATAAACTGTGATTCCTGGACGCGCAGCTAGGGGACGAGAGCGCGCTGGTGGCGGCGCGCTCTCGTGCCTGCCACACTCTGCAGGAATGTGCCCGCGGCTCGAGCGGACCCGATGTCCGCTGGCGAGCCACGATAACCTGCCAGAGTGAAGGAGTGGGGAATGTAAACACGGCGGTTCCCCGCTCTGTCAGTGGGGACATAGGAGATCTACTGATCCCTGTCACTGGGATCAGTTAGATCTCTTATGCCCAAGGTAGCCCAGCCCCCTCACAGTTAGGACACGCCTAGGGAACACAGTTAACCCCTTCCCTGTCCCCTGCAGGTTACCCCCTTCACTGCCAATGACATTTATACAGTAATCAGTGGATATTTAAATTTCTGATCACTGCATAAATGTCATTGGTCCCAAAAAAGTGTAAAAAATGTGTGAAATGTCCGCTGCAATATCGCAGTCCCAATAAAAATTGCAGATCGCCACCATTACTAGTAAAAAAAAATGTAAAAACGTCAGAAATTAATTCTCATGGTTTGTAAATTTGGTAACTTTTGCGCAAACCAATCAATAAATGCAGATTGCGATTGTTTTTTACCAAAAATATGAGGAAGAATATAAATCGGCCAAAACCGATGAATACATTTGATTTTTTATATATATTTTTTGGATTTGTATTTTAGCAAAAAGTAAGAAATATTGGGGGTTTTTTTTGCAAAATTTATGCTTTTTCTTTGTTTATAGCGGCGATCAGAAATTACGCAGAGGTGACCAAATACCACCAAAAGAAAGCTCTATTTGTGGGGAAAAAAGGATGCAAATTTAGTTTGGGTACAACGTCGCACGACCGCGCAATTGTCAGTTAATGCGACGCAGTGCTGAATCGCAAAAAGTTCTCTGGTGCTACAGTGAGAAATCCTACCAAGGGTGAAGTGGTTAAAGGTAATCTACCGCACATAGTCCCCCCAATGTAATTGCGTACAGCAGTATGTTGCATGTTTAGTGCACTAACGGAGAGTTGAAGAAAAGGTGAGCCAGCTGTTTCTTGTTAATGTTTCCGATAGCAGAGATATCTGAACAAACAGCTGGACTCCAGTCACCAATTATACTAGTTGAGAACGTTTACAAGGTAGGCATTAGTGGCTACCTGCTGCCTATATCAAATATTAACCGCCTATTATGGAAACATGAAAGCAGAATCTTCCTGCTGAGTTAGGCATCTCTGGTGCTCTGGTAAGTCACCCGTGAGTGTTTCAAGTCATAATTTACAACAGTAAATTAGAAAGAACTAATACAATTGCACAATGTACATTTTACTGCCTTCCACTGTCCTTCACTGAACTGGACTCCTTAAATAACCTCTGTCACATCATAATTGTGCCTAAAACCCAGTCTTTTTTGTTCATTATTATTTTTTATCAGTATCAACAAAGCTGTAGCACTACCCTGCAAATGGGTAAAGGCTGCACACTGCTTATATTTAACACATGCCTGGTATACTACAGAGAAAAAGAACTGCTGTAAGCGATACTCTAATAATGAGAAAAAAGGAATTGTAACATCCTTTGAAGTTAACAGAGGCAAGATAAAAGCAACATAAACCATCCTATTTATTCACTAAAGGCTTCTAAACCGATTACTAAAGTGGATACAGACAGCAGAAATGTATCAGCATTTTGTATATGGCCATGTTCTTGTGTTTTCTACCAGATGTGCATGAGTGCACATACTTTGTATGGAATGCATCATTCTACATAAGATCTTGTCTTAGCATACAGGATTCTAAAACACATTTAAAATGTTCCTGACATAAACTGCTTTATCAGATTTTATTACAATAGTGTAATATTGCTTCTTTCTGAAAAATGATGGCACAAACTGAACCTTCAAGATGTTACCTGTCACATCCAAGGATCTTTTCCAAAGCTGGAGGCCACAGATGATACATTTCTAGAAGTATTGTCAGTTCCAGGCCAGAGCACACCTGTCATAGTGAGCATCATAGTAAAGTGCCTGCCCAGATCTAACTTGCTTCTAGTAGTTGGGCACTGGCAACTTTCAGCACTGGACGCAGGCTTCAGCTGTGACTGGTTTTAGGTTTCCTTTAGCAATGAATAAATAACTTATCAAAGAAAACAGTGCAAGAGACATGGCAGGACCCTAGTAGGCACATTGCTCCCAGGATGAGATAGCATTTTATATTCTCCCGTCTTTTCTGCTTTTTACCTTTCATTTAGTATGCATTGTTCATTAATGTACCAAAAACTTTGTTGAAGTACAAACTTTTTAAAATGCATACATCTATAAGAGCTAAATATTGTTTTGCATCTTGCAGAGATAATAAGATAACGTACTGTAGGTCTTGAGCACACTAACAAAAGACTGGTGCAAACAGACAAGCAAGGCCAGCCATACACGGAGAGAATTCCATGGTTGCGGGAAAGAAATCCCCTCAATTCCCCAAAACAACCAGTGTTGATGTGGGAATCCCTCCTGCCAGGCCATTGTCTTCTCCCAGCCTGGGGGGGTAGCCATCCCTGCCGGGAGAAGACAGTAAGGGGTTCAATTTACTAAAGCGGAAGAGTGCAAAATTTGGTGCAGCTCTGCACAGAAACCAATTAGCTTCCAGGTTTCTTTGTCAGAGCTTAATTGAACAAGCTGAAGTTAGATGCTGATTGGCTACCATACATGGCTGCACCAGATTTTGCACTCTCCAGCTTTAGTAAATCAACCCCTAATTGTTGCTAGAGGCTATAGCAGCTGCTAGCGATAATCGCAAGAGAATCCGGCAGGCTGGTTGTACATGTTGATCAATTGATCACCTTGGTACATTCAGCCTGTCCATTAACGGTTCAAATCTTGGCCAGTTCCTGCTGAACCGGCCAAGATTTGAACCGTATATGGCTGGCCCAACATAGGAACATATATCATGCAGCACTTTTCTTTATCTCTTGGCATACCTTCATTTTAATCAAACATCCATAGAAACATTTGCCATAAGTTTTTTGTTAAAAGATTGGAGCACATTTTTTTTTCTTTACTTTCGTTTTTATTAAATTTTCAAAAAATACAATGCTAATTATCGTACATATTTAACAATAAACCATATTGTGATAACGTATTATATTAAATGATATAACAGCTTAATGTGGTGCCTGTTTATCGATCTCTGTCCACCCCATTGGGTTCACACTGTGGGCAGGATCAGCGAGCGAGTTATACGTGAATCAAAGACATATGTTTATAATGCGGTTGAGTCTTAACAGTAACAGAAGGAAGAAAGATAAACAAGAAGACTTATAAACTCCAGAGCTAAACCATATATGCTAGCATCATTTGGAACTGGGCCTGTATATTTAGTCTAGCTATGACTGTTGAGGTTGGGTGCTTCTATAGTGTTCCATAGACTAGTGATTGTGAGTCTTGCTGCAACCAATGTATGAAAGACTATTATTCTTTAGATTACAGGGTATATATCCAGATTGACTCCCAGCAGTGCTGCTGCCGGTGTAATTTTAGTTAAAGTTCCTGTTAATTCTGCTATTAATGTTGATACTGAATTCCAGAAGCTTATTACATTTTTTGCAGCTCCATCATTTTAAAACATGTGTGAGCCTACTAGTCATAAGTTAATTACATACATTCATAAGCTACAGGGCCTTCAAACCCCCCAACACCTTGTCCAACAGATCTCATATTATTACTTACTCCACTGAGTCTTTCCTGTGCAGCCTGCACAGCCTCATTTTCAAAATCTTCATTGTTGGCTCCCACTCCTCTTGCGCACGTGCACCACAATATCCAATGACAGGATTATATGGAGACTGAAGATTTTTTTATAAGGCCATGCAGCCTTGTAATGGGTGAATGGGCTGAAATCACACCACACTGAATTGCATGTGAATTGCACAGGAATGCTGTGTGTTTCCTGTGAGATTCACATGCGGGTTATAGTGTGAACCAGTTTATAGTGTGAAATTAAAGCGATTGTATCTTTCAAATAACAAACATGTCTAAAATTACCTGCTCTGTGCAATAGAATTGCACAGAGCAGCCCGAACCTGATCTTCTCAGGTCCTCCTGGCTCCGCTTATCTGTCCAGTGCCCCCACAGGAAGCGGCTTCCCGTGGGGGCACTTGTGCGTGTTCAGTCCTGAGCCTCGCTGCTTTGTCTATTGGCACAGACAGCGGGACTTGACCCTGCCCCCCGCTCCCTCACCACTGAAGTCAATATGCCAACTGAGGAGGGAGACAGCAGTGGGAGCCGCTGCTCTCGTGCACAACGATGGATCGGATCTAGTTCAGGTAAGGATGCGGGGGGTCTGGGGGGATCCTGGAGCTGAAACGTTTTTTTACCTCCTACCACCATAGAATGCATTAAGGTAAAAAAAAATTGAGGCTTTAGAACTACAGGGTGGGCCGTTTATATGGATACACCTTAATAAAATGGAAATGGCTGTAAACAAAGGGAAACTTGTAAATAACTCATGAAAGAATAAAGTTACGTTAAAACCCAAGCACACCATTGTTTTTCTTGTGAAATTCCCAATAAGTTTGATGTGTCACATGACCCTCTTCCTATGGAAAAAAACAAAAGTTGGATTCAAAATGGCCGACTTCAAAATGGCCACCATGGTCACCACCCATCTTGAAAAGTTTCCCCGCTCACATATACTAATGAGCCACAAACAGGAAGTTAATATCACCAACCATTCCCATTTTATTAAGGTGTATCCATATAAATGGCCCACCCTGTACTTTAAACCCAAAACCAAAAATGTAATATATTGAAGCTTACCGATCATTAGGTGTGATGGCTGCATCAGTTTCTTTTCTTTAGTCTTTTTCCCTTTTCCCTGTGTGCTTTACCTGGTGATCTGACCAGTAGCACACCTACTGTATTACTGAGACACAACTCTGGACTAATGAGCAGAGGAGACTCAGCAGACAGTGGCATGGTCAATCTGGGGTTAGGATAGTGTTAAATGCATTAGCAGATTTAGAACCACTAGCAAATTAAAGCCAAACTCCAGCTCACACTATATAAGCAGTTACAGCAAAAAGTTGTTTCCCCCTTTGGAATAAAGGTTTTTTATGAATAAATAAAATCATAAAAACTGATCATTTTATTCATCCCTGCCAGTGTTAAGTGGTTTGTCTCATCCATGTAAACTGATACATTCTGCTGGAGAGTTTGTGCTTTTGAAAAACAACAGAATTACTGGCTGGATTACCAGATGAAAATACAAGAAAGAAAGCATAAAAAAAGGAAACCAGCCATCACATCTAAGAATTGGTAAGCTGCAATATAATAAATGTTTGATTTTGGGTTTAATATGGCTTTAAGGTATCAGACTTGTCAAGAGGGGTGAGGAAAGCAACTGGAGCCCAAAAAGTGTAAACACTAAAAACAAAGTTAGGATTTATGAGTAGTGTTACAACAGGATATGCAGGATTTAACAGTAAATGCAGTTTGGCAAAAATACATCAGCACAGAAAATACTGTGGTATTATTGTTCTCCAACTAAAATACATATTACAAAGCACATATCTAATAAAATCTCGATTATCTGTTTATGATTAATAGTATGCTTGATCAAAAGGAACTAAAAAGGCCAGGTCTTTCTTCTGCCTTTCTTTTTGGCGATAAAATGTTGTCTGAGCCAAGTTCAACATAGTAAAGGAAAGTTAAATTAAAGGAAAAACAATCAGTAAAAACCTTGAGTGACACAAGTCATTAAATGTTTATCAACATGCTTGCCAATAAAGTATATAAAAGACGTGCTAGCTGAATGAAATGTAGCACAGCTTTCAAAATGCTACATACAACACAGGTGCTCGGAACTAACTGCTGTTTGCTTTGTAACATAATCAAGATTGTGTGTGTACGAAAAGCCACTGCCAATCACAAGCATAGTTGTGTTCCACCCACTTCTCCACCAATCCACTTACTTATTCTAAACCCACACTGTGGGATACTTTGTCAATGGGCCAGATGTGAGTAAGAACTAAAACAGTTGAAACCTCTAACTGATGTGTTTACTTAATTTACTAAAAAGAAAGAAAAAAAAAAAAAATAAACACAATAACGGCAAATCAGATAAGACTAAAGTTGATTATACAACACTTACAACTGATTTCTCAAAAAGCAACAATTTTTCAGGTTTTGTAGTTCCCTAAAAATATGTAAAAAGAAGCACCAGATATTGCAAATAAAGTCTGTGCATGTAATATGAATATTTCAAGTAGAAGTACAGTCTAGAACCAAGCTTAAAACTACTCCCACCCCCTACTAACTTCTATACTAACTAACCTGTAGAAGGAAGATGCTTATAGTTACCTATTCTCAAGGCGCTCCATTCAGTTCACATGATTGGCTCCCAGAGACCGGTTTCAGGGGAGAAGAGAGACAGCCAACAATGGATGCTCCATAGTAGGGCAATAGGAGACCTCAGCGCCCAGGCATTCCATCCGTTGGTGCTCTCTCCTCTGCTCTGAAGCCCGTCTCTGGTGAGATCATGTGACCGGACTAGAGAGGTCTGAGAATAGGTAAGTATATGCATTTTTCTTTTACAGGGAAGGTAGGAGAGGAGTTGTGGTTACAGCAGTTTTAAGCTTAGTTAGTTCTAGTGTTGAATTCCATTTTAAAACTATACTTCTGACACAAAATATTTATTTAAATAAAATCCTCAGTAGCCACAGAGGATATAAATCCAATTTGTGTGCAACAAATACCTAAACTCTGTTATTACCTTGTAAAAGCAGCAGTGAAATCACTAAAAAATATGTCAATATCCATTGGGAAATGGCACTTTAGCTCACCTTAGATCTTTAAGGCTGGGTTCACACTATCGCCACATGCGGCTCCCAGCAGGGGTCCGATGTGTCTCCGTTCACCGTTTCAGGTCCACTTTCAGCCCAAATTTTTGTCTGAATTCGGACCTGAAATGGACCAAAAGACGCACAGGGCTCCTGTGCAAAATCGCACCGGAGATATGTGAACCGGCTTACATAGAGAGCAGCTCAAAATCTCCTGCTATCGAAAATTGGATGAGGACAACCCGCATCAAATTTGCAATAGTGTGAACCCAGCCTTAAAGAAAATTGAAGATGTGTGCAGGAATCTATAGTTGATTACTATGTTATCCAGGTGACTTTCCAAAACACACACACACATGTAGATTCATGGGAAGTTACTTTGTAGGCATGGCTAGCCTAGGATTGTGTTGTTAAACACTGTCAAATCAAAAACTCACGTAAAATATCATGTGATTAAAATATTAGAGATGAACAATTTGTAGTCTGTGGCTTAACCATCTTCTTTCCATATAAGAAAAAAAATAGATGTATGAACATTAAAGTTTTTTCTTACGTAAAAAGAAGTTATATCCACCCTGTCATCTGACTGAAAAAAGGATATTGCATCATCCCGCTAAATTGTCAAATCACAGGTTAAAGCCTTCAAACTCAAGTAAAATATCATGTGATCCATATCATAATAGAACTAAACAATTTGTAGCCTGTGGCTTAACCATTTTCTTTTCATATAAGAAAAAATAGACATACACAAGTTTTTTTCCTCATGGTTCTCATTGCTGCTGGCAACCTCTATTTCTGTTAAGGACAGTATTTATCTTTTGTGTACCATCAACATTGACCTTTAGCAACTCATGATAACTTTAAAGGCTTATAGTGAACTGCAACTCAGATCTTGTACTGGGAGGAACCCGAGGTCAGCGTGCTGCAGTCTAAACATGACACAAGAGTGTGTCTTTTTATCCCAACAACCTTGGTCTGTACATCAATATTATCTAGGGGCTCACAACAGCGCTGCACAACATGACATACTTTTGTTACTGTAACAATATTTTACATGTCGAAAGTAAGCTGTGCTCAGCAACATTTAACAAGAACAAGAAAATACATCACTTTCCTCTTTTAATTGTAATGTTTATCTCCAGCAGGAACTCCCTTTTATGAGGAGGAAACAAAATTGTATGTTTTAAATGCTGTAAAAAGTGTCCCCGCGGGGCGTGGACGGCCACTGACAGAGATGGACGCCTGATCACTCAGCTCTGCTCAGCCAAAGACTCCCAGCAGTTTTAGAGCAATTGCCAGCACAGGAGTTTCGCTCTAATTGAACCCAGAAGGTGCCAAACAGTGCCCACTATATCTGTGGGGATTCTGAGGTTCGTCGGTGTGAGTCAGTGGACACGAGGCCCTCCGGTCGGCGGACGGACACCGCGGTTACAGTGAGGCCGCCGGCTACAATCTGCCTCCATCCGCACTAAAGACAGCCAGATGAACACAGCAGACACAACACCCAGCATCCTCACTCCTGCCCATTGCTGCGAGGCCGCATATTTCTTATAATACTCAGAGACAGCCGGTGGATTGGACGGACGTTCTCCTCAGCACAGGTCTCTGGATCAGCGGCCGCCATTTTGCGGCCTAGATGCCGGCGCAGCACCGCGGCTCCTAGTCATCCGCGCCTCCTAGTCATCTGCACACGGCGCTGCACAGCTGATTCCCTGCCAAGCCCCGCTAGTGTTCATCACGAGAGGGACACAGTGACAATCTCCTACCTGGCCGGGTAAACCCTACGCTGCAACTCTGAGGCAAGGTCCTCACGGCCCGCCCGTCATCTGGTCAGCCCGCACAGCTTCTCCAGCCCGGTTCCCTAGGAGCGGGAAACGGGCATTCCGGGAGTCCCGGAGCGGTGTTGGATTTAGCAGCAGGGATACCAACCCGACAAAACATATTAAAACAATACCCTATGACAATTGTCTCCCAGGGCTGAGGTGAGGATCCTGGAGGCAGTACCTAATTGAGGCCCCGGTCTTGGCCTAGCTGCCAGTACATCACTTACTCCAGCCTCAACCAAACATAGCCATATACAAGCAATAAATCAACGCTGCCTTGTGGGTCCTCTGACATTCTATATTTGTGCAGATCCACCCCCACCTTTCTCTGGCGTACAAATAGTCCCCCCACAACAGGACTACAGTATAGCAACAGCAGGGCACCTTTTCCTATTTCAAGTCTTGTAGCGAATTTGGAGGCCCCATCAGTGGCAATCTGGGGAGTCCCTCCTAAGCGAGGTGCCAGTCTTGGACCACCTAATTCCACGAGCTAACTTTTTCTCCTAGCTCAACACTTCCACACATATCCTATTGGGGAGGGGCATGCCCAAACTGAATCACGCCAAGAAAGGATCACATAAGCATATTACAGACTTCTTTCTGGCGGAGGACATGCTGCAATCCTCTAAGGGACCCAACTCGGCTCCACCACCCACGTCATCGGAGGGTTTAATCCCACACATTATCATACCTGAGGAAATGGATAGCTCTGAGCAGTCGGCCCATCCCTCTCAGATGTCACCTTCTGAGAGAAGCAAAAGAGCAGCTCAGTCTCCTGCCCCCTCTCCTTCTAAGGTTCCACTTTACAAGAAACAACATTGGGATACTAGCCAGAACACTCCTGGGACCCAAGACTCACTGGCGGATCTTCCCACTAGCGACCAACCAGCATCAGAGCACACGCTAAAAATGATGCTTCTATCACTACAAAATGATCTCAGAAATGAACTGCGGTCATCTGTAACAATATTACAATCCAGAGTGGATCAGGTAGAAGTCCGCACTGAGGCTCTTGAAAGACAATCCATGGATCAAGCTGCAAGGATGATGGAGACGTCGGATGCGGTCCACCAGCACGCGGATGACATTCACTACCTGCAAGCGAAAGTGGCTGACCTTGAGGATCGTTCCAGGAGAAACAACATCAAATTCAGAGGGGTACCTGAATCGGTCAAACCGGGAGAGCTCATGACATACCTCCAACAACTATTCCTCAAACTTATACCACAATTGACACACTCCGAGATGACTATAGACCGTGCTCACAGGATCGCCAAACCAAATCATCTACCGGAAACGGTCCCAAGAGATGTCCTGGCACGCATTCACTTCTATCTGGTGAAAGAAAAGTTAATGTCCGCAGCGCGTATCCACAAATCCCTCCCAGAACCGTATGCCAACATTGCTCTCTACACGGACATTTCCGCAGCCACTGCTCGGAATCGCAGGGAATTTAACCAAGTGACAGCGACCCTGCGTGAACAAAACATACCATACAAATGGGGCTTCCCGGTGAAACTGACCGTTACTTACAACAACCAACCGACAAATATTCTTTCCCCCAAAGAAGGCATGAAGAGATTGATAAATTGGGGCATCATTCCATCACAACCCTCTCAGGGAGACCGGCGAGGATCTCAACAGCCCGTCCGTGGGCGATCATTCCACCACCGACCACCAAGTAGCGACCAACACCACATATGATCCTGATAACTCCTACCAGGCCCTAGCCTGTCTTCACTTTCAACGTTATCTGCATAATAAGGAGCAATGGAGTCTTAGCTGATCACTCTTCATTCAGTACTGTTCCTGTCATTTTCGGTATCTCTCTTTTACCCCCGGTTTTAGAAAAAGTGCTACGCACTTTCTGATACAGGTACTTTATCACACAGGTACTTTATTAGTACTTTAGAACTTTATTGTAGGTGAGCTACAATTGATAACACTTGCTACATATTTTGTTTGGTTTGTTTTTTTTTTGTTGTTTTCTTCCCTTTCTCTCCGTTGGTCACACACATCATCTGATTTCAGGTGTAGCAACATACATTACGTTCTGCATTTTTTTTGTAACGTTTATGTGAAGATCGCAGGGTAGCAGGTGCCTTCCTTTTCTTCCTCTCCTACAGGACTCTGTTGAACCAATTCAAAGTAGTCATGGCCATTAATATCACCTCCCTAAACGTGAAAGGTCTCAATTCACCCTTCAAACGGCAACTATTCTGGAAAGAGGCACTTAGCAGTAAGGCTGATATTATTTGTGCCCAAGAGACACATTTTGCAGCTTCTAAAGTGCCTACTTGTACTCACAAGCAATTCCCACAGCTCTTTATGTCAAACTCACCTAAGAAAAAAGCAGGAGTGCTAATCGCCATACGAGCCACGGTGGCCTTCGACCTACGGTACTCCGAGGTCGACCCCCATGGCAGATACATTATTCTACATGCCTCCTTTAATGGTACTTTACTGACCCTGGTAAATCTTTATACCCCCAACACCTGCCAAGCATAGCTTTTTAAGCTAATTGCAGAAAAACTAGCTCCCTTTAGACAACTCCCCCTCATCATATGTGGGGACTTTAATCACTTAGTTGATGAGGCCCTAGACTCGTCCAACCTCTCCAGGAAAAAGTCCACGGCCTTGTCCAATTTCTTAGCAACAGAAGATCTTTATGACGCTTGGTGTTGCCTTCACGGTATAGAAAAGGACTTCACCTTCTACTCTCACACTCATAATGCCTACTCCAGGATCGATATGTTTTTGGTAGACAAGATTACCCTACAATCCATCCGAGATGCGACAATTGGTAACATTACATGGTCTGACCATGCCCCAATTTCAATCAAGGTGTTTCCCACAGACCACAGGTCCGGGGGCAAAAGGTGGAAACTCAATACCTCCCTGCTGACAAACCTCCAATACCAGAAACATATCGACTCCGCAATTACAGACTTTTTTCAACTTAACGCACACTCTGTAACGAGTCCTACTACCTGCTGGAATGCCCATAAGGCAGTTTTTAGAGGTCTCCTTATGAAATTTGGAGCCCAGGAGAAGATGTAACGCTACTACCTTTCTACTGCTAAATCAGATCAAATCCCTTGAAAAAGCTCATAAAGCAAATACAAGCTCTACTCTTGGGGAAGATCTACGGAAACTGAGACTGAAGTTGAGCGAACACCTTCACTCAAACTTCGACCTAATCTCAAAAAATTGCATTTGAACTTTTATGCCAATCATAACAAACCAGGGGCTTGCCTTGCCAAACAACTAAAGAAGCACTTAGTACAAGCAAAAATTCCCTATCTCCTCTCCCAAAACAACACCCGCCTTCATAACCCTAAAGACATAGCTGACCGCTTCAGCCAATTCTATACACAATTGTACAATCTAGCCGAGTCAGGAGGGACGTCAGCTCCCACACCGCATGATATATCTAGCTTTCTAGACAAACTTAAACTGCCATCCCTCTCTCATGAAAATTTACAAAATATCTCTGCCCCTTTTACCAAAGCGGAACTCAAAAAAGCAATAATCTCCCTACCTTTACATAAAGCACCAGGGCCCGACGGCTTCAGTAATGAATACTATAAACAATTTGTGCACACATTAAACCCATTCTTACTACCAGCATTTAACCACATTTTGCACTCGGGCCTGATCCCGGAGAAATCACTGGCCGCATCAATAATCACTATTCCTAAACCTGGCAAAGCAACAGAGGACCCAGCTAATTATAGGCCAATCTCTCTACTAAACACGGACACAAAGCTTTATGCTAAACTCCTAGCAGCCCGATTAGCCTCTGTAATATCCCAACTTGTACACCCGGACCAAGTGGGTTTTATGAATGGCAGACAGGCTTCGGATGGCACGAGGAGATATATCGACATCCTTCAATGGGTGGAATGGAGTTGAACGCCTTCTCTGTTCATATCGCTTGACGCGGAGAAGGCGTTCGACAGGGTAGACTGGAGCTTCTTGAAGGCGGTACTACTAAAATTTGGCCTATCAGGCACCCTTCTAGGAGCCATTATGGCTCTCTACTCAGCCCCAAACGCCAGAGTGATCTCTTCGGGGATTTTCTAGTCTATTAAAATTTCTAATGGCACACGACAGGGCTGCCCACTATCTCCATTAATCTTCTCTCTAGTTATGGAACCCTTAGCGGTAGCCATTCGATCACATTGTTCTATCCAAGGTGTGTCCATAGCCTCATGCGAACATAAAATCGGTCTCTACGCAGATGATGTGATCATCTCCATCACAGAACCTCTGCTTTCGCTACCACACCTACATCAAATCCTAGACCTCTTTAGCAAGGCTTCCCTATACAAAATAAACTACTCCAAATCGGCTATGATTGGTGTAAATCTTGAACCTCAAACCAAAAGTGGCGTCACCAATATCACATCCTTCTCCTGGGCTCCTAACTCGACACTCCCATACCTGGGGATCTCTCTAATTGCAACCTCTTCCCGTATGCTCTCGCAAAATTTTGCTCAACTGTTGGACAAGTTGCACAAGGTGACACAAAACTTGAAAAATGTACAAGCTTCCTGGGCGGGTCGCATAGCTCTATCCAAAATGTATTTGTTACCACACATACTCTATCTTTTCTGGACTCTACCTGTACCTTTTTTAAGATCTCAGATCGGTAAATTGCAAGCACTTGTGTCCTCATTTATATGGAACAATAAGCATCCGAGGATTAAAAGATCTACTCTTTGCTCACCAACGGCTATAGGAGGCATGGGGGCACCTGACATCAGCGCTTATTACAAGGCAACTATACTTGCACAAGCAAAGAGCTGGTGGGCTCCAACCACACGATTTCCATGGCTTCAAATTGAGACTGCAGCATTGACAACAGAGCCTAAGCTTACCCTTTTCAGCCTATTGCTTCAGAAGCAGAAGCAACACAACTTCTTGTACACTGTAGACGCCACAACTACAGTGTGGCACTCGCTCTTGCAAACTGCGGGTGGAATATCTCCAGAAGTGCTCAAAGATATATCAGTACTAACATTACAAGCCGTTATGCCGGATATCTCCCTTGCCAACTGGTCTCAAGCTGGAATATCTTCATTAGCCCTTTTATATGATCACAATGAGCTTCTCTCGTTTCAACAGCTGCTGAATAAATTCCAAATCCCAGCTAGGGATCTTTTCAAATACTTCAGAGTTCGCACCTTTCTCTCCAATTGGTCTTGCTCCAGCAACCCTCTTATGAAACATGTCATAAGTTTTTTCCTCAATATTAAGCCCATAAGGAAAGGCATTGCTTTCTTCTACAAGCTACTGACTGATACCTCTACTGACACAAAGCCAGGCAACATCCTTAAATGGTAACACCAGCTACAATGCACGTACACTCTCCAGGAGTGGCTTAGCTCCTTGTGATATCCATTGAAATTCTCCAAATGTCTTACCCACTGGGAAGGGGTGCAAACATTATTACACAACTGGTATCTTACCCCAGCGAAACTCACCAATATATACTCAACACACTCGGCTCTCTGCTGGAGATCCTGTGGTTTGAAAGGATCATCCATGCACATCTGGTGGTCATGTCCCAAACTGACCACTTTCTGGTTTGACGTTGCAAAGTTCCTGTCGGACTTGATGAGTAAGCCTGTATCCCTCTCTCCCCAACTCATTCTATTTGGATTGGACCTGGAATCCTGGCCACTCGACACACATGCTCTTGCAACCCATGTTCTCATTGCCAGCAGACTTTCCGTAGCTAGGAGATGGAAGTCAATAGATCCCCCCTCTATAGGGGACATACACTCTTCCTTAAACAACCAATGTCTCATGGAATTCATGTATGCCAAGGCACACCTGCAAGTCCCACTCTTCCAAAGAAGATGGATCCGTTGGTTACAACACCCTAAGTGTAACTTGCAACATTAAGCAGAGACACTGCTCGAGCGACTTTGGACGGTTATTAAGGGTTTCATTGTATTTATCTGCTACCAATAGTTAACGGCTACTCAGCATTTTCCCTGCTGCATTGTGCAAGCGGAAGGCGCTGGCCCACTCTCAGGGGCAGCGCGCTCCGCTCCCGCAGTAAACCCCTGCTAAGCTGAATGTGTGTGACCCCCACTGTTGTTGTTACATTGCATCTACACAAGGTTCTCTATAAATAGTATGTATAGCAGTGTCTGCTACTTTTTCTGCATATGTACTTTTTCTGCATATTTACGAATGTAAACTATACTATCGTATATGCTGTATTAATTCTTAACAATAAAAGCCAAAGTTTGGAAAAAAAAGTGTCCCCATGTCATTTTCTGTCCTGGTAACCACCATGTGAGGAACAGCAAGTATCTATAGCTGGGAAAGGGATAACAACAAAAAAAAAAACCTAACATTACTCTTACCACTCTACTCAAAAGAAAGGGAAAAAAAGTGTGAGTTGGAATCTAAAGTGGTTCTAAAGGTTGAAGGTTTTTTTTACCTTCATGTATTATATGCATGAGGGTAAAAAATCTTCAGCATGCAGCTCCCCCCAATATTTACCAGAGTCCGATCCCGATCCAGCGATGTGCGTGAGTGTGGCTGCTTTCCTTGGTCTTTCCTGGGTCTCTGCCTCTCTGCTGTCAATCACAGCCAGTGAGGAGGGAGCGGAGGTGGGGGCCGAACTCCCTTCTTTGTGTCTTATATACACACAAAGCAGGGCTCGAAAGTGAGAATGCACAAGTGCCCCCAAAGCAAGGCGCTTGCTATGGAGACACACTCGGAGAAGAGGAGGAGTCAGGACCGCTGAAAGGGGACCTGAGAAGTGCAGGATTGGGGCTGATCTGTGCATTGCACAGAGCAGGTATTTATAATAAGTTTGTTTTTTTGTTTTTAAATAACCTTTAACCACTTGACAACTGGGCACTTAAACCCCCTTAACAACCAGACCAATTTTCAGCTTTCAGCGCTCTCACACTTTGAATGACAATTACTCAGTCATGCAACACGTGTCTAGTCGGGGTTAGGACGTGAAGAGTCCAGGGGAAAGTCGCCAGGACTGAGGAGGAGAAGAGGCTCACACAGAGGTATCGTTCGCGGAACGAAACCCCCGTGAACACGTAAGAGTGAAAGCTCGGGACGAAACACACATATATTCTGTGTTTCTTCCCTCAAGCCGGGGGTGGAGGCGAGGGAGGAGTGACCGACACTAACTGTCGTCTCTCCGTCTCTGGGTCCTTTCTGGTTCCTTTCGTCGGTGTGAGTGCGTGTAGCGACCTAGCCCTAGCCTGAGACCATTTATAACCCCCCTCGACGTACGACTTCTAAAAAATGGGAGT
>BLSH010504960.1:277380-300153 GCA_018402905.1 Glandirana rugosa
TGGGTAGGTAGGTAGGTCGGTACGTACGAGTAGGTGGGTCGGCACGAGTGGGTAGGTCGGTACGTACGAGTAGGTGGGTCGGCACGAGTAGGTAGGTAGGTAGGCACGAGTGGGGTGGATGAGCATGCATGGCTGGATGGATGGATGGGTGAGCATGGATGGATGGATGGATGGATGGGTGGGTGGGTGAGGATGGATTGGGTGAGGATGGGTGGGGGGTGGATGGCTGGGTGGGTGGTGGGTGGCTGATGGTGGCTGGGTGGGGGGTGGGTGGCTGAAGGTGGCTGGGGGGTGGTGGGTGGGTGGTAAATAGATGGTGGGGGGGGAGTTTTCTGTCACTAGGCAGCGCTGTGGGCATTGCACATCGCCCACAGCGCTGCAGCACGTCCTCTCTCCCCCCTCTCTCCTCTCACACTGCACCGATCGGTGCGGAGAGGAGAGACAAGCCGGCGCTTCCGCCGGCTTGTTTACATGTGATCACGCCGTCATTTGACGGCGCGATCACGGGGTGAAAGGCCGCACACAGCGGCCATTCATCCCGATCCGTGATCAGTCGGGTCCCCCGGACCCGACGGTCACGGATGTTCCCGTGTGCGCGCCCCAGGGGGCGCGCGGGAACCGCGATTCTGGGAGGACGTCAATAGACGTCCTCCCAGAATTAAGCAACCGCCCTGTAGACGTCTTTTGTCTATAGGGCGGTTGTTAAGCGGTTAAAGTGGTTGTACCGCAGACATGAAATATGAACAAAGCATATCGCTCTATAGTGTGTACTTGTCTCCATTAAGAGCAGAAAGTGTAATTTCTGTCGGCTGCTTCATGTCTATGTTATCAGCATAAATCACTTCTGACAAGTTTTCCTGACATTAAGAGAAAAAAGGTGACAGGGGAGGGACTTTCAGCTGATTGACAGTCTCAGCTCTGTTCCTGTGTGCAGGGGGTGTGTCTCTTCCTTCCAATCAGCTCTCAGAGCTTTCTTGACTGAGCTCTGCAGCGTGTAACTTCAGCTCTCTGCCCCCTTTTTTCTGGACACTCAAACAAGCTTTATAATTCAGCACTTGGATGTAGACCAGAGATAAACAGGTACCACGTATACAGGAGGATTTGTTTCATCTCTGTGTATCACTTCACTGGATATATGTAAGGGTTTACAAGCACTTTAATATCACTTTAACTTTGACATTACATGTCAATTCCTGCACGTTTTTTAAGTTATCCCACAGTTTTTCTGCAGATATTTATTTGATGATACTCTATATTCCACAGATACATTATCGAGGAAATAACTCCAAGAAGACAGACACACTTTCCAGTGAAGGTGTATTAAAAAACTTATATTTTCTTCAACAAAAGGTACCCAAAACATAAGGTGAAGTTACTGATCCAGCCAACCAAATCTCATAGTAGAGCTGCACGATTCTGGCCAAAATGAGAATCACAATTTTTTTGCTTAGAATAAAGATCACGATTCTTTCATGATTCTCGCGGTGTAACATCTTACATATACAAAAAAATTGGGCTAACAGCACTGTTTAGTTTTTTTTTTGTGAAAGTGTAATTTTTCCAAAAAAAATTGCGTTTGAAAGACCGATGCGCAAATACCGTGTGACATAAAATATTGCAACAACCGCCATCTTATTCTCTAGGGTCTCTGCTATAAAAATATATAATGTTTCGGGGTTCTAAGTCATTTTCTAGCAGAAAATACTGGATTTTTTCTTGTAAGCAGCAAATGTCAGAAAAGATTTAGTCTTTAAATGGTTAAACTAAACTCTTCTATACAGGGAGTTCAACCCTTTGATCATTTGAAGCATAGTATCTTTTTACTTCTTTTATCAACTTGACTTGGCTCTCTGCCCAGATAGGAGAGACACAAGTCGCTCTGACTTTAGAGAGATTCCTGGGAAGACTTCAGGTGACTTGCATTGACTTCTATTACAGTCAAGTCGCGTTGAGTCGCCCCGCAAGTCGGCCTCCATTAACTGCACTGAAAATCGTAGTAGTGCCTGATTTTCTAATGCCCAGTAAGCCATTATTGGCTTTTGGGAGCTGATGGGGCCCATAACGAGTTTAAACTTTCAACTGGAAGTGGCATCAGAAGAGGATTTCTGATGTTCTGAATAGATCAACTTGCTGGAAAGGACCCAGGTTTGGCATTTTGTCCTATATGGAACACCATCGGTGGTAAAACCGAGTGACCTGCCGGGTGAATAAGGAACGTGATGGCGGTTGGGCTACGCTAGCTGGTGATGTCATTTACATTGTTGGACTGGTGCTGGGCTGTTATGACCTCCGTAATAGAGGTCCCGTATTTCTGGTAAGGACCAGTGTGTGAGGGTGACGGTGGCGGTCATATGAGCACTTTATTGGAACTTTAGTACCTGATCCACATCCCACACCCCTCTTCCCCCCTTGTTTCAGAAGACTTCCTGGTGGCGTGTGATAACTCTAATCAGCTGAATTTTATGGACTATGGACAATCTTTTATGAACGGTTTGAGCGCTGCACCATTTCTTTTTTAATATGTTTTTCTAATTGATGATTTTTTTTAAGAACTTATAGATTCAGTATAGTAAAGACATATTAGACATATATATTAAGTGCATACATATAAGATTGATAACTTTGTGCAGTGAATAAATAAATATTAGTAATGGATGGGTTACATATACAAAACCTTATAAAGTGCATAGATATAAAATGCATAGATAAAACTGATGCCTTTGTGCGATAAACATAAAACAAATGTATATTCAATACATAAACGTGTATAAAGTAGAAAAAGTCAATTTTGAGAATTCAATGTGACGGCATTAAAATTCATATAGTGGTGATGTAACCCTTGTGCAAAGACAAATTTTCTAGGAGTCCAATGCGTAAGGGGATATGTGGTGAAATCCCGAATACTGTTGTCAATCAAGGTATTCAATCCAAAACCGAAGATAACAGATAGCAGAATGAAAACTCCAACCCCTTCAGAGTGGAGGCTTACCGGAAGGGAGAAATATTAATACCTTTGGAATGATGTAATATGGCCTCTATGGTGTCCCGGTCAGTGGTCGCGTCACACACTCCAGATAGGGGAACCCTGGTCTCCGCTCCTGAGGGACGGTTTCCCACGTTCCAGGTAAGGGGTCCAGGTCCAGCGGTCCAGGAGGTGCCCAGAGGAGTTCTTGGAATGGGGTAACCACAGGGTGAACACCTCAGCCGTACGACCGTGTTAGAAAGAAAAAAGCAAGGCACTCGCCATCGTGTAAAACCTCAGTGGTGAGGGGACTGATTTATTTCAAATGAATATTTAAAACAAAAAAGAAGCAATTTCCTTAAAAGTTCACAAGCTTGTAAAAACGAATGGTAATGCGGCAATCGATAGGTCAGAAGCGCCCGGCACGTTTCGTGTTAGTACACGTCGTCTGGGGGCTTCTGACCACCTATAGAGCCGCATTTAAATACATTAGTGTAAAAACATTGTCAGTGACGCACTTCCGGTTTCCCCGGGTCAGCGTGCGTTCCAACGAACGTATTTCCGGTGCACCCGAACACTTCCGGTTCAAGGATGCGTTCCAGCTGATACTTTTTGTGTATCAAGTTAAGATGAAACACAAAGAAGAACGGATTCAAGTGCTTGAGCATTCGCTATGATAATATTTTACAAGGATATAAACATGAAAGTGGCACACCCGACTGTAGGTGACCCGGAAGTGTGTCGAACAGTAATGACAGTTTATCTGGATGTCGTACATTTGTAATTAACATGCTTATGTCGTGATCATAAAGTGCCAAAAATTATCCAAAAGCAAAAGCTGATAAAGAATATAAAATAATTTTCGTGCTCCGACCCAAAGAAACAAAATCTGCATAAACCTCAATTATTTAAGAATCAATAAAAGGCACCAGTATCTCAGATGGGCTAGATAGAGATAGTCATTTCAAGAACTCCTCTGGGCACCTCCTGGACCGCTGGACCTGGACCCCTTACCTGGAACGTGGGAAACCGTCCCTCAGGAGCGGAGACCAGGGTTCCCCTATCTGGAGTGTGTGACGCGACCACTGACCGGGACACAATAGAGGCCATATTACATCATTCCAAAGGCATTAATATTTCTCCCTTCCGGTAAGCCTCCACTCTGAAGGGGTTGGAGTTTTCATTCTGCTATCTGTTATCTCCGGTTTTGGATTGAATACCTTGATTGACAACAGTATTCGGGATTTCACCACATATCCCCTTACGCATTGGACTCCTAGAAAATTTGTCTTTGCACAAGGGTTACATCACCACTATATGAATTTTAATGCCGTCACATTGAATTCTCAAAATAGACTTTTTCTACTTTATACACGTTTATGTATTGAATATTCATTTGTTTTATGTTTATCGCACAAAGGCATCAGTTTTATCTATGCATTTTATATCTATGCACTTTATAAGGTTTCGTATATGTAACCCATCCATTACTAATATTTATTTATTCACTGCACAAAGTTATCAATCTTATATGTATGCACTTTATATAGTTTTATACATGCATTCTATTCTATATTGATATTTATCAATTATTAAGAGTTTAGCGCCACCCACACACATACAAAAACTTTACACGATTAATTTGGTCGTTAAAGGTGGCAGCTTACTCCCTCAGCTGATCTCCTAGCCTAGCGCGGTAATTCCCTCCTATAAACCAATATATATTAAACCCGTTTAGCCAGGTATATTGTTTGGAACATATTTAACTGTCCTACATTAAAAAAACACTAAACTGTTATATACATAACCTTTAATACAGCTCTTGAAAATGAGAAATTGTAATGACCAGTGACATGCAACCTACTTGTAATTTACCTACACAAATGTATATGGACAGGAATAGTTCCTAATGCAAAGTGGCTAAATTAATAGTAAACTCAGGACAAGGTTAACCTGTCCAGTGAGAAGTGAAAAAGTGTGCTGATCTAATTATTTTCACCATGGCAGCAGCTGACACTCCCTAGCTGACCAGACAGGATTGAATAAAACCAACGCTTTTCTCCCCCTCCATAAGCTGTGAACCACTTCATCAGCATAGGTTGTAGATCCTGTCCTTTATGCCCCTCCACCTGCTGAAGTGCCCAAGGCACCTGTTCTGTCTACCTTAAAGGCCCGTACACACGGTGCAAATTTTTGGACGTAAATTGTTGTTCGACGGCTTGTCTTCCGAAATTCTCACCGTTAGTATGCTCTTTTCGACAGCCGATTGACATTTCTCGTCAGACAAAAGCGCGGTCGTACGACAATCGAATTGCGTGTACGAGGCTTAAGGGCTCCATTCACACATAGGCGTTTTGAACCACTGCGATACTGCCCGCGATTTCCAAGCATGCTGTTAAAATATCAAGTCGAACATCCGTGTGTTCAATTGGCATTTACGGTACCTAAAAATGCGGTGCGATTCTGCCGTGATTGTCATGCGACAAATCACGCTGCAATCACACAAACCAAAAATGTTTAGCTTTGCACGACTGCAGCAAAATTTTTTTGCGTGACAATTGTGGCAGAATCGCACAGAATTAGGTACAATGAATGGCACCTGAACACGCTGATGTACGATTTGAAATTTTAACAGGGCGCTTAGAAATCCCAAGCCTGTGATTTAGAACACCTATGTACCACTGAAAAATTAAATTGAGGGCAGAATCGCAGCAATTCTGGCCACAATTCAAAACGCCTATGTGTGAACAAAGCTTCAATCAGGAAGAGAGACTATGCATGACCAACATCAAAAGATGGCAAGAATAAAACTGCTATGTTGAGAGGTGCTGCTCTAAACCACATGCATATTCCCACTGCCAAATTACAATGTGTACATGCCCTTCAGCTGATCAATAGGTTAATTTGCGCCAGTTTGGTTGATAGCAGAAAGTAAACACACCTGTCATTTTCCTCTCAGCCTTTCTCTTTACCAGGGACAGCTCTACATCTTTTTTTTCTAGTGGGGTCTATTATACGACTAAATCTGCATATGTTACCAAAAATATATCAATATAGCAAAGTCTGTGATAATTTGTAAAAGAACAGTTGTTGGCATCAAACGATCTACACAACACCAATTGGCCTTAAAGCGGTTGTCTACCCTTTAGAGGGATTTTTACCTACAGGTAAGCCTATATATAGCCTGTAAGGTTTAGGAGATATTCCCCCTTCAAACAGCTGCGACATCCCGGCGCATGCGCCGCGATGTCCTGGCAAAGGCCTGGCGCCGCCGGACCTTGCCGGAAAGACGGGCTCGGGACGTGCGCGGGAGTGACGTCTCGCGGCTCCAGCCAGTCACAGATCCGGAACCTTTTTTAAAGTCGGACCGACTTGTGTCGGACCAGTTAAGACGGCTCTCATAGGGAAACATTGATTTTGTGACGTAATGCGACTTGTGCTCACAATGTTGGTCCGTTTTTCGGACAAGTGTGAACCCAGCCTTAGGGGAATTCATAAAGTGTCTAAGGCTGGGTTCACACTTGTCCGACAAAAGGACCGACATTGTGAGCACAAGTCGCATTACGTCACAAAATCAATGTTTCCCTATGAGAGCCGTCTTAACTGGTCCGACACAAGTCGGTCCGACTTTGAAAAAGGTTCCTGTACTACTTTGGTCCGACTTTGGTCCTTCTTCAGCCCATTGAATATCACTGAAGTAGGATAAAAGTCGGATCCTTGTTCTAACCATCCGACTTGGTGATTACATCAGCAGTGAAAGGAATTTATCTCACACTGGGATTGTTTTGATTGGTGAAAGGACAAGTCACTATCTCAAAGTCGCAGCAAAATCATATCTTGTTCATTCAAGTCGGATGGAAGTAGGGCCAAAGTAGGACAGAAGTAGGACCGATGTTGCAGGGCAAAGTAGGATCAAAAGTCTGACCGTTTTTGTGTCAGATAGTGTGAACCCAGCTTAAGATGGCAAATGTCGGTGTGGGTTACAGATTCATGTACCTGTACCATACAGACTCCGTCCTCAAGGCAACTGCCCTTCCTCCTGTCACACAGACAGCAAAGCAGTGGGGGAATTCTTTTTTTTTTCTTTTATGTATTTTTTTTTCCCCATATACATACAAACAGTTAAAACTTCTCCACTTACATTCCCTCCCCAAATTCATTTTAGAGTAATTTTCAATTCCTGTACTGCCAACACTGCATACCTTTACCCTCACCCTCTTCCAGCCAACCGCAGTCTCTCCTCACACACTCAGACCTTCAAAACCACTAATTTCTTGTACTCTTTCACCTCGGCATCCAATCACTACAATGTGTCTTGATTCAACACTTTTGCCCTGTACTCTAGGAGAGATACCCCATTTTAACCAACCAGGATCCCCATTTCTTTTCAAATTTTCCAAAATTACCTCTTTTCACATATGCCCCTTTTGCTCTTAATATTGTTTCATTTATTGCCTTTGTCCAATCATCAGAAGTTGGAGGTACTGCTGACTGCCATTTCTACGCCATTATTTTCCTTGTTTGGAATAAGCAGCCTGGTATGGCTGTTGACACATTATCCCCATTTTTTTCCCCTTGCCATATAGTCCATTATGCACAGTCTTACTTCCACTTCCAACTAAGTATTAACTTCCCGACTGGCACACTTACATTTACTGCTGCACTGCGGCAGCCCTGCGTTAATCGCTGAGCCCGCTGCGTGAGCGTGCCCGCGGGTCGGCCAGAATCGATGTTCACCGGCGACTCATGATCGCCTAATACAGAGGCAGAATGGGGAAAAGCAGATGTAAACATGGCAGTTCCCCTTTCTGTCAGGGAAGATGACAGAGATCTACTGTTCACTGTATTCAGGAACAGTGAGATCTGTCATGCCCCTGCCAGCCCAGCCCCCACACAGTTAGAACACATTTAACCCCTTGATTGCCCCCCTAGTGTTAACCCCTTCCCTGCCAGTGACATTTATATAGTAATCAGTGGCTATTTTTAGCTCTGATTGCTGTATACATGTCAGTGGTCCCAAAAAAGTTTGTAGACGCGATAACTTTTGCACAAACCAATCAATAAACGCTTATTGCTATTTTATTTACCAAAAATATGTAGAAGAATACATATTGGCTTAAACTGATGAATAAATGTTTTTTTATTTTTGGATATTTATTATAGCAAAAAGTTAAAAAAAAGTTTTATTTTTTTAAATTGTCACTCTTTGTTTGTTTATAGCGCAAAAAATAAAAACAGCAGAGGTGATCAAATACCACCAAAAGAAAGCTCTATTTGTGGGAAAAAAAGAAAGTCAATTTTGTTTGGGTACAACTTTGCATGACCACGCAATTGTCAGTTAAAGCGAAGCATTGCCATATCGCAAAAAGTGCTCTGGTCATTAAGGGGGCAAATCCTTCCGGGCTGAAGTGGTTAAAGACCCTATTTATGATACCAATGACCTCGTCCCAATACCTATGCAGCTTCAGACACCTCCACACCATGTGTACGAAGTCTCTAGTTTCTAAATTTATTCAATAATGGAATTATGTTGTCAGTTACAAAATGCTTAGGGTGTTTCATAAGAGTGATACCCAAATACTCCATTCTATCTACTACTTCCAGGTGGGGAACTTCAGATGGTAAGGGGGCACTAAGTGGATCTACCGGTAGAATTGCCGACTTCTCCCAGTTAATATGCAGACCTGAAAATCACCCAAAGCCATTGATGATGTTCATTGCCGACACTAGGGGTGCCTGGGTATCCCCCAGAAACAGCAACACATCATCCATGTATAAGGAGATTCTCTCCTCGCCAAATGTCCTCTGAAAACCATGCAGACTTGCGGATGATCTAATTGCCACTGCCGGGGCTCCATAGCGAGGGCGAAGAGCAGGGGCGATAATGGGCACTCCTGTCTCATCCCTCTCGCAAGCTGGAACTGCGGTGGGGGAATTTTGAACCTGGGTGGGTGGAGCCTGATGAGGATTCACTGACACTTATTCCCCATCAGGTGATTGACAGCGGGCAGATCCATAGTCAATAGATAGCCTGCTATTGGCTGTAGAACCTGCCCACTCCCTGCTGTCAATCTCATAGAACGGATCTGATAGCCAACTAGCATCTCAGCTTTCCCATCAGGCTCTGCCCACTATAACATCACTAGTTGTTGGGAGGGAAGGGGGTAGCAGCAGCAAAAATGCCACTCTGGTACACAGTACACTGCCTGTCTCTGTAAACCAACTTATAACTGGTTTTAATTACTCCCAGTTTTGTTATTTTTGAATTTGGTGCATTAATAGTGTCGGGAAAGCTACCAAAATGGGGGGGCAGGGATTTTTTAAACTATCACAAGCCATTTTAAAAGGCTATTTTTGATATCCCGAATGGATTCTGTGAACCCATTCAGCCAACAGTACTGCTTCTGTGTATGAGAGTCAAAGCTTTCAGAGCCACAGCACCAGAAGTACAGTGCTAGCTATATGATCCAGCATGAATTAAAGTGGTTCTAAAGTCAAGATATTTTTCACCTTACTGCATTCAATGCATAAAGGAGGTGACACGCCCCATCACCACCATAAATACTTACCTGAGTCCTTTCTTGATCCAGCAATGTGCCCATCTGCAGAGGCGCTCTCCTCTCTCGCTCCTTTCACAGATCACTGAGGTAGCAGTAGCAGCTTCCTCTAAAAAGGCAGCAGGGGGCAGGGTTGAGCAGCATTGTGTGTGTCTATGGACTCACACAGCCCGGCTCAGGAGTGCCCATAGCAGCCAGCCTACTGTGGGAGCACCCACAAAAGAGGAGAGGTGGACAGAGCTGGTGGGGGACCCCATAAGAGGAGGTAAGGGACTACTCTTTGCAATACCACTGCACAGAGCAGGTAAATATAACATGTTTATTAAATTGCATTTATTTCCTCTTTAAACTATGATTTTTACTCTATACAACAGCGGTTCAGACCTGGGATAACTATCATTAAAGTTAACTTGTTTGTACACACCACAATGCGCAAAAAACTTTTCCTAGAGTTTCACTTGGCTGTGTTAGTATTCATTTTTCAGGTTAACAATATTTCCAGCAAGTAAAGAAAATACCTGTTGATCTTGCCAGAAATACAGGGGTTGATTTACTAAAGCTTGAAAGTGCAAAATTTGGTGCAGCTCCACACACTAACCAATCAGCTTCAAGGTTTTATTGTCAAAGCTTGATTGAACAAGCTGAGGTTAGAAGCGGATTGGCTAGCATGCAAAGCTGCACCAGTTTTCGCACTCCCCAGCTTTAGTAAATCAACCCCAGTGTCCTCATAACTTCTTGGTATCATTCTTTTGTAAACTACCAGCCCCATCAATTCACTAGGCAATGCAGATGAACAATGACAGTTGTGTGAAGTCCAGCCTGTGTGAAAACCATGGCTCCTACTATAGATACCCTGGAGGGATGACTGCAGGCCATGAAAGGACAGATAGCTTGTTTTACACGGGACTTCCAGGTGAAAATAAAGAACCCTATCTATAAATAATGTGCACATTTTAACACTGTCCCCTAAGCTCTCTCATTCATTTATGCTTCTCAGACTGAAACATTCACCATAAATAAAACAGGTTACCTTATTTTCTGAATTACTTCTTAGATAGATACTTGCTAATTAACCTCCCTAGCGGTATTCCCGAGTGTGGCTCGGGGTGGAATTTCAGTATCATTAGTGGTAACCCCGAGCCACACTCGGGATTGTATTGCTTGATCAAGGCAGCATTACTCACCTTGTCCCCTGGATCCAGCGATGTCCCCCGCTGTGTCTGCGGGCTCTGTCCGCGCCAGATGACTCATGTGTGCAGGGCTCCGTTCCCTGCGAGCGTCGCGTCGCACGGGGACGGAGACCGGCCGGAAATTCAAAAAGAGAAACACACACAGCACATACAGTACACTGTAATCTTATAGATTACATTACTGTATGAAAACATTTCACATCCCCTTTGTCCCTAGTGGTTTGTCCAGTGCCCTGCATGCACTTTTATATTATATATGCCATTCTTTCTGCCTGGAAACTAGAGAATGTCCATAGCAACCAAAAACTGTCCCTTTACGTCAAAAGTGGTTTCTGATCAGCTAGAAAACAGCGATAGTAAATAAGAATCATTTGCAGAATTGAGTGATACTGATTTTTGGGGAAATTTATCATCAGAAACTGAAAGTGACGACAGCGACAATTCTGCAACTGAGCAAATTCCAGTGTTTTTGGTTTGATTACATTATTGAATACATTTTATTACTATTACGTTATTATTTTTGATAATAATTTTTCGTTATTTATTATATTATAATTTATGATTTCATTTTTCAAACTTTATCATACCCGGGATGTCTACTAGACTGTTGTTTGGACAGATTTAAGTGAGTTATTCCTAAGAATTACAGGCCTACAATATAAAACGCCAAATTTTCATGCAAAATAATGGTACCGCTTTCAGCACCAAAAATCTGAAATAATCATACCGCCAGGGAGGTTAATGAAGATACGCCAGTTGCCCTGATGAAGAGGGAGTATGTTTTGCCCCTTGACATGCCCCTTTTCTCTCTTATAAATCAATGTTATCATTAAAAACCTTGGACTCTCATTGGAATGTATGTACAGTATGGGAATTCTCAATTCTGGGTCCTTTTCCTGTTCTTGAGGGGAGACCCCCTTTTTGTGGAGTGCTGCCAAACTAGAGCCAGTGTCCCCAATGGCAATTTCAATGTCCCTTCAAAAATTTGAATCCAGCATCCCTTTTGATCTTGAGAATGGATGTGCATGATGGGAAAAATAACATGTATTTTTGTACTTTTTTGCAAGTATGACTACTTTTTTTACTCCATATCATACGGACTTAAGACCTGTACACACACATCAGAAAATTGGAAGTAAAATTTCACCCGACTAATGATCTGCTGACTTTCTGATCATTAGTATGGTGCTTTTGACAGCCGATTCCGAATTTTCGGACAACAAAAACTGGTAGTGCAGGCTATAAAATGTTGTTATATGTGAACACAACGTCCGACTTTCATTTTTAATTAGTACAGTTTTCGACCAAAAAAAATCGCTAGCGCAAGACTACGCATGCTCAGAAACGAAAGAACACATACAAAACAATTCAACACATTACATCACTTCTGAAGTTGAATTCTGTCGTACGAGAATTTTTGTATGTTGCGTAACCTCTTCCCTTTCGATATCAGACTAGCATGCAACAAAAAACGGACGAAAATTAGTCCGATAATCTTATTGTGTGTACCCGGCTTAAGAATTGTTATCAATTACTGCTGGCTTTCATTCACACCTGCATTTGGGGCTGATTACGATTTCCTACGGATTCCTATGGAGACTGAGCTGGATTTCCGGTGAACAGCTGCAGATGGGAAGCTCCATTTAAAGTAATAAGAGGCAGAGAGCACCCACAGGCATTTGCTGTAATTAAAGTGGAACTTCACTCTCCCAATCAACATTGATTATTTGTAATCCTCATTCTGCTAGCACTGGTAAATAATAAGAAAAGTATATCATATTGACTTGTTTTAAACTTTTTTTTTTTTTTTTTACATTTCTTCAGTTACTTCCTGGTCTCTTGCCTAGGCAAATAATGTCATACATGCCTGGAGTCTTCAGGAGGGGAGGATGGGTTTTCTCAGGTAAGCACACCCTCCTGCCTGCATGCCTGAGCTAAGGGCAGATAGATTCCAGGGAGTAAATGCTACATGAGACATTTTCCCTTACTCAAGACGGCCACGGCCAGAAATGCTAGGGGGTTGTTTTTCAAAGTGATTTTCCAACAAAATAGGGCATAGAGACATAGATGGATGGGGGAGTTGGCTTTGAATATTAAAAATTAATGAAATAGTGTTTTTGGTTTATGGTGCTCAGATACAGTGAACATGCAGCGATTACCTGTGGATGATTGGCCCTGGACACAGTCTGTTTGTGCCTGGGGCTAATCATCCACAGATAAACACTGTATGTTTGATTACTTGCACATGGCTGCAAATGGCTGTGGTTTGGAGGGAACCATGCTGAGTCTCCCACAGGAAATTGTAGTCGGCCCTAAATGCAAGTATGAATGAGGCCCTATGGAACTATTGATAACACGCATGACAAGTGTAATCCAGTGAGTACTGTGTGGTATTATACAAATGTACAACTTTGTTTTTTGAATGCACAGTATATTATATAAATTTTGACAATTTGTTCTCACTACCTCAACCCACAATGGTTTAAAAAATAGATTCTAACTTAGTAGTTCATCAGTCAATTATTACTTAAAAAACATAAAACAGTATCTCAGGACAGGAACTTCCAAGCAGTGCTGCTGACACTACAATAAAGAGAAATCCGGAGTCAGCTGCTTGATCAGAGTGCATGCAGTACTAGAGATAAAGACAGAAATAGATCTGTTACACAAAAATGAAGCTAACCAAAACTTGAAATATCCTGCTAATGTACCAAATGAGCGAGTGAGTAATGAACCATTGCTGCTTGCTACCTTTAGTACACTGCTGAAAACTGACTGTGCATGCATATTTATATGTACTGTGTCAGGGAAATGTATCAAAGGGAAACAATTCAGCTGACAAACTACTGGCAGAAGTACACATTGGCCAATTCAGACCATTATGCAATTTTGACCAAAACAGAACTGAAAAAGCCAAGCAGACCTTCACACAAAAATAACACTTTGCACCATTCTAATTCTATTCCCTCCACAATATAAATAAATCCTGACCTTTTTTAATTTTTTTGTTTTTATTTACTTTTTTCTTTTTGTTTCATTTGACCCACACCTGCCTCAATTCTATCCTGGGCAAGAATGACTTTTCACCCTCCTCCTGCAGCCTCCTGGGATCCTGACATCACGTATCCCAGGAGGCATTACTTTTCTCTATTCATAAATCAATGGTAAGCCAAAAAAGGCAAAAAAAACCCCAAAAAACACCATTAGCTGTTTTTCTCCTCTTAGAGGCCTAGAAGTGGAACGCTACACTGTCTGTGAAGCTAAGAGGTGAAAAACAGCTAATGATGGGCTTCTTTTGTGCCTTGTCAAGTGGGAAAAACTGACAAATATTAGATACTGGTTGCCAAGTATTTTAATTCATATTTTAACCACTTTAAGACCGAGCCTCATTTTGGAGTTTGGAGGTTATCAGCTAAAAACAGTTTTTTTTGCTATAAAATTACTTAGAACCCCCAAACATTATATATTTTTTTTTCTAAGACCCTAGAGAATAAAATGGCGGCCATTGCAAAACTTTATGTCACACCGTATTTGCGCAGCGGTCTTAAAAGCGCGATTTTTTTTGAAAAAATTCAGTTTTTTGAGTTAAAAAATAAGACAACAGTAAAGTTAGGTCAATTTTTTTTCATATTGTGAAAGATAATGTTACGCCGAGTAAAATGATACCCAACATGTCATGCTTCAAAATTGCGTCCGCTCGCGGAATGGCGACAAACTTTGCAACATAAAAATCTCCATTGGCGACGTTTAAAAAATTCTACAGGTTAGCATTTTTGCGTTACAGAGGAGGTCTAGGGCTAGAATTATTGCTCTCGCTCTAACGATCGCGGCGATACCTCACATGTGTGGTTTGCACACCGTTTTCATATGTGGGCGGGACTTACGTATGCGTTCGCTTCTGCGCGCGAGCTCGCAAGGACGGTGCGCTTTAAATTTTTTTTTTTTTTTTTAATCATGTATTTTACTTTTTAATTTTTATTTTTACAACTTTTTTAAAAAAAAAAAAATTTTTGATCACTTTTTTTCCTATTACAAGAAATGTAAACATTCCTTTAATAGAAAAAAAGCATGCCAGGACCTCCAAAATATGAGATCTGGGGTCAAAAAGACCTCAGATCTCATTTTTGGACTAAAATGCAATAAAAAAAAAAAAAAAAAAAAAATTTTTGAAAAAAGTGGCAGGGGAAAAAAAAAATGTCCCCTTTAAGAGCATTGGGCGGAAGCGACTTGTGACGTCGCTTCCGCCCAGCCTTGTTATGGAGCAGGGTGAGCAGCTTCAGCCGCTCACTCGGCACACGGACACTGCAGGGATAGGACCCGATCATCTCCGCCGCTGCCGGCGGGTCCGGTAAGCGGCGGAGATGACCGGAAAGCGGCGGGAGGGGGGGGGGCACCTCTCCCGCCGCTGATAAAAGTGATCTCGCGGCGAATCCGCCGCTAAGATCACTTTTATCTTGCAGGGAATCGCCTGCAGAAAAAAATGATATCTGCTATCTGCTACCATAACAACGGTATCCCACTTCAAAGTGGCCGCCGTCAAACGACGTACGGCGGTCCGGAAGTGGTTAAGTTTTTTTGTTGCAGTATAACACTATATGAGCATTTTTGTTTTTGGGAGCCTTCAACATCCACTTTGGAGTGAGTGAGGAGCATTTTTTTAAGAAGCACAATACATAGAGCAGGGTGAACACTAAAGATTTAGCAGTTGTGTACTGTATAGAAGGCTCACATTTAGGGTTGGAGGGTAATGACTCAAACACACTATAAGAAAATCGGGCAAGAATTTTCATACGATTTTCATATAGTGTATACACAACTTTCTAAAGCCGATTCCGAATTTTCGTACGAAAATTCCCGAAGGGACAAACTCCAAAATTTTTCTCGTACGGGAACAGAATGAAAGATTTCCGTTTAGCTTGTATCGCTTTTGTAAGATTTTCGTACAAGAAAAACCAAAAAAGAAAGACTGTGCATGATCAGAAACAATAAACAACAAAAAAAAGCCTTAGTTGTACGAGAATTTTTGTAAGAATTTTCATTCATCGGTTTCAATTTGCTGTGAAACAATGAGGAAAATAGGACAAACTTTCTCCCAATTTTCTTACAGTGTGTACCCCACTAAAGAATATATATATAAAGGGCCATATGAGCAGACCCATAAGGGTGTTGTTACAAATTATTTATGCAAGCACATTTAATGTTATTTTGAGCACAAATATTTTGGAGTAGAGCATACTACACTATAAAGTTTTTCTTTTGTTTTTTGGGATTGATCAATCTGTCAATTGGATTTCCTTCAAAGACTCAAGGGAATAAGAGACATTTATGATTTGGATAGATCCACTTTATTGGACACAAGAGTTAATAAAGAGCATTCTGAGGGAACAATTCATGGACTAACTTAAGAGGAACATTGGTCTACAAGCGCTGGTCTTAGTACACTGGTGTTTTCTTCTTCTGGGGTAGCATAGTGTTTTCAGCTGCTGTGACTATCAAAGGAACTATAGATCTAGTGTGCTGATATCTAATTTTTATTTATGAAACAGGAAAAGAAAGAGGTCAGAGTAAGCCAGGTTTTTGAATGATAACTGCAGGTCTTACGCCATAAGTGGCCGACAAATGACTGAAGATAAAAGGCTCTGATAGAGATGACTGGGAGAATGACGAGGGGGCATGTGGTCCTTGCATTGCTGGACGATGACACGCTAATAGGCAAGTTTGCCATAATGATCAAGTATGCTGTGCTCTGAGGATGTGGATACCATTCTGTTTTAAC
Source organism: Glandirana rugosa (assembly GCA_018402905.1). Classification (NCBI taxonomy): domain Eukaryota; kingdom Metazoa; phylum Chordata; class Amphibia; order Anura; family Ranidae; genus Glandirana; species Glandirana rugosa. Next base: position 293,866 of record BLSH010504960.1, read on the forward strand.
TAAACTTGATATAAACAAATGAGTTTTTTAAAATAATAATATGCGAAAGATTATTAAATATATATTTCTGGAGGGGATGAGCATTATTTCATCATATTTACATAAAAAAATATTTTCAAGGACAATGTTTTGATTGTGTGTAATATTAGAACCTTCTACGGTATATCCTGTGCTTTTTATGAAGAATCACCATACTTTCAATGAACATTTAACTAACAAAAAAATGATACTGTACACAACGAACTGCACATTCACCAGTCTGGCCATGTGCTGCATGTGTAGTAAAACCGGTGAATCCCCCATGCGGAATGTAACCTACCATATTCATCATAGATTCCCAAATAGGCCCCTTACATAAGGAAATCCAGAGTTTCCTTTAACCACTTCCTTACTGGGCCCAGACCAATTTTTGGCTTCAGCGCTGTCGCATTTTGAATGACAATTGCGCGGTTGTGCGACGTTGTAACCAAATAAAATTTGCGTCCTTTTTTTCCCACAAACAGAACTTTCTTTTGGTGGTATTTGATCACCTCTGCGTCATTTATGATCGCCGCTATAAACAAAAAATGAGCGTCAATTTTGCAAAAAACAATATTTTTTACTTTTTGCTAAAGTACAAATCCATTAAAAAAAATGATTCATCAGTTTTGGCCGATATATATTCTTCTACATATTTTTGGTAAAAAAAAAAAATTGCAATCGGCGTATATTGATTGGCTTGCGCAAAAGTTATTGCATCTACAAACTATGGGAATTGATTTATGGCAGTTTTATTATTATTATTTTTTTTTACTAGTAATGGCGGCGATCTGCGATTTTTATCGGGACTGCGATATTGCAGCAGAAATGTCGGACATTTTTTACACATTTTTGGGACCAATGACATTTATACAGCGATCAGAAATTTAAATATCCACTGATTACTGTGTAAATGTCATTGGCAGTGAAGGGGTTAACCTGCAGGGGGCAGTGAAGGGGTTAACAATGTTCCCTGGGTGTGTTCTAACTGTGAGGGGGCGGGGCTGCCCAGGTAATAACAGATCTAACTGATCCCAGTGACAGGGATCAGTAGATCTGTCATGTCCCCTGTCACAGAACGGAGAACCGCCGTGTTTACATTGGCGGTTCCCCGTTCTGCAGCTCTGTCAGGCGATCGTGGGTCTCGAGCGGACATCGAGTCCGCCCGACCCACGGGCACACTCGCACAGCGGGTGCGCGCGCGCCGCCGCTGCCGCCAGGGGGTGCACCGGGAGCGTGCACAGGGGACGATGTCCATGAACGTCGTCCCGCCATTTCAGATCCGCGCTGGAGCCGTAATTCGGCAATAGCGCGGATCTGTAGGGGTTAAGGAAGAGTTAAAAAGACATAAACCCAATATTCATCAAAAAAGAATAAATCAAAGAAAAATTAAAAGACTATCAAATATCATTCTCTGCCCTCAAAAACTAGTTTAAAGCATATGTTGTTGAAGTCCAACATATTTATGATAAATACAGTTTCACTAAAAGCTACATAGGGTACATCTGGAAAGAATTTTTGGGGGTGGTAAAAGAGAGTTTACCGTCTCTAAACCAGGGCTTTAATACTATATAAAAGGGTATATTATAAAAGTACATGTGGAAAACATTTATATGCCTTCTAGATATATTAGCATCCATCTGGGATACAGGCGCAAAAGAGCAAACAACTCTTTGAAAGAATAGTAAACAGGTGTCAGGTCTCTGCAAGCTGCATCTATGAGTCTGTGTGTAATTATTAAACTTAAAAGTATGTCAAGTACATCAAGTATAGGAAAATCCTATTGACTAAATTGTTATATATTAACTTGTTACTGTAAGTTCAAAAGTCATTTGTAGTTTGAAATCTGCAGATTTCTTTCAAATAATACCTGGTGATCCTGCCATGAAGGCTCCTGTTTGGGACTTCCTGTTAGGCCTCATGCACACTTGAGCTTAAAACTGCCTGTTTTACAGGCCTTTTTTTCTGCCTCTAAACACCCCTCCATGTTAGCCTATGTGTCCATCCTGTTGTAGAAATTTAGGATGTGTTTTTTATGTATTGTCACAGTGTCTCCCAGTGTCGGTTTACCGGTATTCTCTGTGTACAGTGAATATGGCTTTAACGGATATTGAGGAAAGGCCATTTACATTGGAAACTATCCATTATTTGATAATTACACGCTACCCGCCCGATCATCCCGGCCGGCAGGCGCCCTGAGCGGTTAAACGCTGGAGCAAACGCTGGTCCGGATCTTTGAGGTGCAATGCACGTTCTGTGGTGCGGGTGTCAATCGGGGGGCCCCTGTATTATGTACAGATCGATCTGCTTGGCGGCGATTTACTTGCGTTATGGAATCAGTATTGCCTTTTATGTTAGGATAATGATCTGTAAGCTTTCTGTGGCATCTGATCAATGTGACAGAAATCTACAGCTATATTCCTTTGTGCATAATTTACCCTTTAATGGAACAGTAGTATAATCGCTATGGAGTATAGTTCATAGAGCTGTATTTGATGGTGATTCGTTGTAAATGGCAGGTTGTGCATGTATGGTGTTTTGGGTTTCAGTCCACATGGCTTTCATTGTGTCACACAGGCTAGCCAACCCCCCCCCATGCATGCATGCCTCTCCTATTGTATAGTTTGAATATAAACAAGTGTGTCATTGGTTGGTGGTTTTGTATTTGAGCTCATGTCATGTGACTGTGCCTTGGAGGCTGATTGGCTGATTGTGAAGCCATCAAGTCCCTTTTGTTATCCCTGTTTGACCAGTATAAATAAAGGCTGAAAGCAGAGCTCAGCAGGACAATCCCTGCGAGCAGCCATGTGAGAAAAGCAATCTGCGTCTGTGTCTGCTTCAACACAAGTCACTCAAATGCATTATGCAAAAGAGCTGAAAAGTGCGCTTATTAGCGCAGGCAAAATATAATGCATACAAGGTATTATATTTGCCCTTACAATCCACATATAGGCGTTTACAGAAGTTAAAGTGATATTAAAGGCAGTCCATTCACACACAGAGCTGTGGCTCCGCCCTGCCCCCTCTCTCTCCTTATTGGCTCACTGGCTGTAATTGACAGCAGCGGGAGCTATTGCACAGTCAGGGATTTTTTGGATTAGAGTCAGGTGTATGATTAACCAAATATACCAGGCATGTGCTAATAACGATAATCAGTTTTATGTAGATTGAAACACAGTCATTAACAGAAACAGCTGTGTAAGATGCTTAAACCTGGGCAAGGAACAGCCAAAATCTGCTACTAAGATGAGGTTGTGGAAGACAGTTTCATGTCACAAGTCATACACCATGGCAAGGCTGAGCACAGCAACAAGATACAAGATAGTTATACTGCATCAGCAAAGTCTTTCCCAGGCAAAGATTTCAAAGCAGACTGGGGTTTCAAGATGTGTTGTTCAAGCTCTTTTGAAGAAGCACAAAAAAATGGGCAATGTTCAGTGACCATAGACGCAGTGGTTGGCCAAGGTAACCTAATGCAGTAGATAAAACACACCTCGTACTTACTTCCCTCCGACATAGAAAGATGTCCAGCAGTGCCATCAGCAAAAAACTGGCAAAAACCTGTGGGACCCAGGTACACCCATCTACTGTCCAGAGAAGTCTGGCCAGAAGTGTTCTTCATGGAAGAATTGTGGCCTAAGAGTCATACCTTTGACGAAGAAACAAGGCTTAGAGAGACTCAACTATGCCTGAAAATATAGGAACTGGGGTTCAGAAAAATGGCAGCAGGTGCTCAGGACTGAGGAGTCAAATTTTGAAATATTTGGCTGTAGCGTGAGGCAGTTTGTTTGCGAGGGGCTGGAGAGCAGTACAATAATGAGTGTCTGCAGGCATCGTGGCCGCTCCTTGCAAGTTTGGGACTGTATTTCTGCAAATGGAGTTGGAGATTTGGTCAGGATCAATGGTGTCCTCAATGCTGAGAAATACAGGCAGATACTTATCTATCACAATGACCCCAAACATGAAGCCAATGTCATTAAGAACTATCTTTAGCGTAAAGAAGAACAAGAAGTCCTGGAAGTGATGGTTTGGCCGTCACAGAGCCCTGATCTCAGCATCATTGAGTCTGTCTAGAATTACATGAAAGAAACAGAAGGGTTTGAGGCAGACTACATCCACAGAAGACAACCTACCTGCTGAATTCTTTCAAAAACTGTGTGAAAGAGTACCTAGTAGAATTTATGCTGTTTTTAAGGCAAAGGGTAATTGCATCAAATATTGATTTGATTGGAATTTCTCTTCTGTTCATTTATTTTTACTATTAACACTTCTATTTCTACAAGCATTCTTAATTTACAGCATTTTTCATATCTACCTAAAACGTTTGCACAGTAATATATACATACAGTGTTCCCTCGCCACTTCGCGCTTCATGTTTTGCGGCTTCAGTGCTTCGCGGGTCAGCAGCTCAGAGTACAGTACAGTATTGTACTGTACAGTACTGTACATACCACGGGCTTTCATAAAGGCGCGTGATTGGTTACCGGTGTGACATCGACCAATAAGAGTACGAGTGGGTGTACTGTACTGTATTTTAGTGTTGTGTTGGCGATAACTTTTTTTATTACAGTAATTAAGCCCTTATAATGCCGCCTAAGCGCTGTGCCCCTGCGAAAGCTTCCTCCGGGGCTCCCAAGAGGAGGAAGATGATGACCATCAGCGAAAAAGTGACACTTTTAGATATGATCAAAGAGGGCAGAAGTTATGCATCTGTGGCACGCCATTACGGGGTGAATGAATCTACAGTGCGGTACATCAAGAAAGAGGAAGCTAACATCCGCAAAACTGCTTCAATAACCTTCAACAAAGAAGCAAAACGTGTGATAACTCAGCGTAATAACAGAATTGTGAAAATGGAAGCTGCACTGGCATTGTGGATTGCTGATTGCAGGAAAAAGACAGTGAGTGTGGACACTTATATGATCAGGACAAAGGCCAAAGCTCTCTACGACCAAATCTTGCCCGATGACAGCAATGAAGAGGCTGAAGAAGGTGCTGACGAACCTCAAGCCAGTACTAGCGCTGCCAGGAGTGATTCGCCTCCTCGCGGACGAGGCTTTTAAGCCAGCAAAGGCTGGTTCGAAAAATTTCAAAAAAGGTACGGCCTCAGAAATGTGCTTCTGTATGGTGAGGCTTCCTCTGCTGACAACGATGCTGCTTGTCGTTACGTGGAGGAAAAGTTTCCTAACCTCATCAGTGAGGGAGGCTACCTTCCTGAACAAGTTTTTAACATAGATGAAACAGGCCTTTTTTGGAAGAGGATGCCTTCACGTACATTCCTCTTCAAGGACGAAGTGAAGAGGCCAGGCTTCAAGGCTCACAAAGACCGTGTGACTGTCATCATGGCTGGCAATGCTGCAGGTTTTATGCTTAAGCCAGGCCTTATTTATAAAGCCAAAAAACCACGGGCATTAAAAAACAAAAATATGGCTCTGTTGCCCATGTTCTGGATGCATAACTCCAAGGCCTGGATAACGAAAGCTCTGACCCTTGAATGGTTCCTCCATTGCTTCATTCCCCAGGTGAAGCTGTATCTGGCTGAAAAGGGCCTCCCCTTTAAGGTCCTTCTCCTGATGGACTGTGCAGGAGGCCATGCAACGGACCTGCAATATGACGGTGTGCAGATAGAGTTTCTGCCCCCGAACACTACATCTCTAATTCAGCCGATGGATCAAGGTGTCATTCGTGTCTTTAAGGCACTCTACACTCGCTCCACGATGGAGGGCCTCATCTCGGCAGTTGATGATGCCAATGACGAATTCACCTTGAAAGCATACTGGCGCAGTTACGACATTGCCTCATGTTTGTCTAATATTCAGCAAGCATTAAAGGACATGAAGAGTGAGACCATAAAATCTAGCTGGAAGAAATTATGGCCGAACGTGGTGCACGACTATCCAGGCTTCACTCCTGAAGTTGTTCATCACTCAGAGGTGGAGAAGGCGGTGAGGCTGGCTCACATCATAAGTAATGAAGGATTTGTCGACATGACAGAAGAAGACATCAGCGCCCTTATCGATTGCCACTCGGACCCACTGAGCAATGAAGACCTCCTTGAGATGACAAAGTCTGCAAGTGAGGAAGAAAACGAAGAGGAAGACGAAGAAGAAACTGAAAAGCGTGGCCTTACCCTGGAGAATCTGCAACAATTGTGCAGAAGGAGAAGCAAAAGAAGGAGTGAACGTCTGAAACAGTAGAGTTCCTCCAGAAGTAACGAGTCACCCAGGCTCACCGTTAGCTATTCCCGCGACTACAGAAGAAGACAGTACA
>BLSH010504960.1:343347-368220 GCA_018402905.1 Glandirana rugosa
GTTATACTCTAGGTTTCTCGACAGTGATAGTCACTTCGTTCGGTAGTAATCCGACTTTTTTGTTTTGTTTGGTGGGTTTGTTTTGTTTTTTCAGCCTAATGATGGCTTGCTTCACTGATAGTGACAGCTCTTTGGATCTCATATTGAGAGTTGACAGCAACAGATTCCAAATGCAAATAGCAAGCTTGAAATGAACTCTGGACCTTATATCTGCTCCTTGTAAATGGGATAATGAGGGAATAACACACACCTGGCTATGGAACAGCTGAGCAGCCAATTGTCCCATTACTTTTGGTCCCTTAAAAAGTGGGAGGCACATATACAATCTGTTGTAATTCCTACAACGTTCACCTTATTTGGATGTAAATACCCTCAAATTAAAGCTGAAAGTCTGTAGTTAAAGCACATCTTGTTCATTTCATTTCAAATCCATTGTGGTGGTGTATAGAGCCAAAAAGATTAGAATTGTGTCAATATTTATGGACCTGACTGTATTTCTATGTGTTCCAAATCCCTTGTAAACCATTGTTCTCCAATACTTCACATAACCTTACATATTTTGCAAAGCACATTAGCTAATCTAAAAGTATTTTTCGGTTGTCCTTGTCTTACTAAAGTAAAAAACTTAAAAGTCTAAAGACAAAACTTGTTTTTTCATTTTCAGTAGAAGAGAGGGTTATAAAACCTGTCAGTATTTTTTTGCCATCTGTGTTCCATTTGGGGAGATTTCCCTTCACTTCTTGCCCCATAGCCAAAACATCAAGTGAGAGGAAATCCCTCCAAAGTGAAGGAATACTTAGTTGTCACCAGAATTAGTGTCCCCTTTGGAAAGTTTCCTCTTTATTACTGTTTTGGGAGCAAACCATAATAATGCTGTTTAATGTGGATAGGGAAATCGATTCATTCTCTCTCATTCAGTTTGAGAAATCTAGCTGTTTAAACCTAGCATAAGACCGCTATATGAATTACTAGACATCAATACTTCTTTTTTTGCACTTCCTTATTAGATCAGACCAAGAATGTTCATAATCCACATCAGATATGATAGGATGTTGCCAATGGCCTTCAACCAGTTTGAAAATGACGCAGCTGCTCTTTATCTGCCTGGAGAAGCAGGCTGAGCCAAGAAACAATAAATAATAAATAAACAATAAAGTCTGGTTGACATCACAAAAATGCACTCCAGATCCGTTCTGGATGCATTTCTGCCTACTTGGTTTTGACACATTCTGGTGCTTTCCTGATGCGTTTCCAGATGCTTTTTTTCTTCTTTTTTCCATTTTTCACTGTACTGGGGACTGGTGTGTTTTTGATGTGTTCCGGTGCACTCTGGTGCATTTATTGTGCATTTTACCATGTTCCAGTACAGTCCAGCGCAAGAACAATGCAGCACGTTCTTCTTTTTTTTCTGGAACTGGAACACCCTGGAACTGACCGCACTGGTGTGCACTATGTCATGAGAAACCATATAACCTAATTTCCATGCGTTTTTGATTCAGAAAAAAAAGGCACTGGACTCCAAGTGGTGTGCACTGGCCCTAACTGTTCCTGGACACTGCCATTTTTTTTAGCAATGTTTCCTGATCTCATCCTGAACAAACTACGCTGCTAAATATAACGAAAGAAGCATTAAACAAATACAAATGATTTGTGAAGGTGCTGGGTGCTAGAAAACTCAATTTCTTGTTTCAGTCAAGATAAGGATTTCAGACACCTCTTAAGTTAAAGTAATATATATTTATCAGCATTAAAGCAGAAATATTTTTGTTTAAGCATATTCTTCAACATACACAAAGGAGGTTAATCCACTAAAAGTAGCCACTGTGCTGCACATGGCTGTACAGAGAACAGAGCTTTGGGAGGGACCCAACAAGCCCACCCACTACAGGCTGTCTAGAGGAGGGGAAGAATACATGACCAGTTATACTGCACAAGGAGAGAGAGCAGCAGTGACCGGTCTGTATTACAGGAAGCTCCTGCACAGAAGCAAAGGGTAGGAGTAGTTTCACACCCCGGTCACACCGATCACAACATTGAAATTGTGTTACTTGAAGTCGCATGATTTCAAAGTAGCATTTCAATGCTACTTCAGGAGCAACTTGGAAGACATCTGTGCGACTTCATGCGTAGATGTCTATGCAAGTCGCACCTGAACTTGCAAAAAGTAGTGCAAGAAGCACTTTCAAAATTGACTGCTTCCAATGAAGACATAGAGTGTGACTTGTCATGGGATTTGAAACTGTCAAAGCGCATGACATGTTGCACTGGTGTGATCGGGGGCTCGTGCTGGACTATTCTGGACGAAATACACACAGCACCCCAAGATTCAAGTAAGAATTGCTATTTTATTTAAACAATATTTGTTTTTATGGACCTTGAAAAGCCTGAAATATGTGCATCAGCTAAATAAAGACAGGTGTTTTAAAACATTCTCTCAGTTGCAACAAGAAATGAATATCCTGAATTCATGGCATTTCAGGTACCTCCATATAAGACATGTTGCCATGGCTCAGATAGGGCTTAGGGAGATACATTTCTGTAACTCTGTATTGGAAAAGGCCTAGTTACACCTTGAACATTCTAGGTTAATTTCCTCCTTCTATAGTATCCAAGTGGAACTTCACTCTCCCAATCAACATTAATTATTTTCAATCCTCTTTCTGCTAGAATTAGTAAATAGATAGGAAAGTATATCATATTTTTTATACTTGTTTTAAACTTTTTTTTTTTACTTTTGTTCAGTTACTTCCTGGCTTCTTGCTTAGGCAACTGATGTCATACATCCAATGAGTCTTCATGAGAGGAGGAGAGGAAGAGGGGTTTTCTCAGCTAAGCACACTCTCCTGCATGCATGACTGAGCTAAGGGCAGATGGATTCCAGGAAGTAAATGCTACATGAATCATTTGCCCTTACTCAAGATGGCCACAGCCAGAAATGCTAGGGGGTTGTTTTTCAAAGTGATTTCTCAGCTAAATAAAGCATAGAGACATGGATGGATGGGGGAGTTTGCTATGAATAATAAAATAAATTAAATTGTGTTTTTGTTTGTGGTGCTCAGAAGTAGTGAAGATCTGCTTTAATGCAGAGAAAATATAATGCTAACTTTAAAGGCTCGTTGGTTGAAGGATATTCCAGACCTCTCAGATGAAATTGGGAAGAGATTCTTCACACCTACTTTACTACTGCAATTTCTGCCAGAGATAGTCTAATTCAATTACGTATAATTCACGGGATTTACTATACGCGACTTTGGCTTTATCAGATGCGCAAGAAAGAAAACCTAGATTGTCACAAATGCCATAAGCGCTCCAGAGATCCACTTGAAACTGTGACAAAATTAGACAATTTTGGTCCTATGTAACTTATTTCATAGCCACGCATTTTGGTCTACCTAACATCTGTAATCCGATGTGGTGTATACTGTGGGTGCTGGAAGAAATAGATTTAGGTTCATATCAGAAACAATTTCTACGCTTTTTATCGTTCTGTGCTAGGAAAACTGTTGTATTACAATGGATACATTCAGAAATTGTTAATATCAATATGGAAGAATTTGATCAACCAAGTAGTGCTGTTATAGAAGTTACCATATGAGGCCAGGGGGATGCCCTCATAACTTTGACTGAATTTGGGGCCCATGGGTGGGGTGAGTCTTAATATGTTGTCTTATTTTCAATTCTTCTGAAAGACAGGATGCCATGTACACACTGGATGACAATCCTTAACCCTAACTTGTACAGAGGTGTGGGTCATTGTCTTGTAGAGTGCTTATTCAATCTTTTTGTACCTTATTTTTTAATAGGTCTTAGTGCTTACCCTATAGACTGTCAGTGCTTTTCTTTGTTCTTTGTTTTCAGTTTATCTCCCTTTTTTTCTAATCTTGTACTCTATTATGAGATTCTACACTGAGCAAAATTATAAACGCAACACTTTTGTGTTTGCGCCTATTTATCATGAGCATGAGTGGAACCTGTCCAGTTAAACCGCTGTATGGTTTTGGCCACCGTGCTGCAGCTCAGTTTCAGGGTCTTGGCAATCTTCCTATAGCCTAGGCCATCTTTATGTAGAGCAACAATTCATTTTTTCAGATCCTCTGAGAGTTCTTTGCCGTGAGGTGCCATGTTGAACTTCCAGTGATCAGTATGAGAGAGTGAGAGTGATAACACCAAATTTAACACACCTGCTCCCCATTCACACATGAGACCTTGTAACACTAATTAGTCACATGACACCAGGGAGGGAAAATGGCTAATTGGGTCCAATTTGGACATTTTCACTTAGGGGTGTATTCACTTTTGTTGCCAGCGGTTTAGACATTAATGGCTGTGTGTTGAGTTATTTTGAGGGGACAGCAAATGTACGCTGTTATACAAGCTGTACACTCACTACTTTACATTGTAGCAAAGTGCCATTCCTTCAGGGTTGTCACATGAAAAGTTATAATAAAATATTTACAAAAATGTGAGGGGTGTACTCACTTTTGTGAGATACTGTATATTGTTTTAACTATGTGTACAAGTTCCCTCAGTACTTAGGGTAAACATCTACTTTTTGCCTGACCAAATGAGTATTATGGTCCTTTCACACGAGCGGACCGTTCAGGTCCGCCTGGCAGTTTTTTTAGGCAGAAACGGACTTTCCATTGTCCTCTATGGAGCGACGGATGTCAGCGGTGACATCCAATCTGCTCCGATCCGGTAAATACAGACGGATGGAAACCCTATTTAACATCCGTCTGGTGGATCGGATGAACACGGACCAATCCCCCATAGAGGAGAGCGGAGCTCCGACAGCTCCGTTTCTGCACTGAGTGCAGAGACGGTCCTGTCATCCGACAGCTCGGCGGGGATCAACAGATGGATCCCCGCTGAGCAGCGGAGCCCATCCGCTCGTGTGAAAGGACCCTTATGGATTACAGTAGACTGAACTTGCTGTATTTTTTTTTTTTGAAAATGTTAATAAAAACATTATATAAAAAAAAAACAACAATATTTGTTTTGCATGAAGATCAGTGTAAAAGTGCCTATATCCCTCAGCAGACACCTCCTGTGCTGGCCGTACTTTGATAAATAATTAAGATCACCTAGGAAAAATAATCTTAGGAATTTCTGCATATATTTGAGGTAGTACTGCAAACCTAAAGCCATCACTATAGGCTAATTGTCATATATTTAATGTCAAGTTTTATCTTAACAAAGAAATTCACTTAAATGCATTTATTCTTTTCACTCCTTTGCCCTGAGTGAACCGATCCTACCCTCCCCCTCTACAGATGTATACTTACTGAGATTAATTTACATCCCGTTCTGCAAGTCCTCTTTCTCTTGGTTGAGCAGGCACATTACTGTCCCACAGATTTCTTCAAAGTGGAAGTTCCAAAATTTGCTGACAGGCAGGGTATTTATGACAGAAGAGAACCTATCAGTCTCTTCTGCCATAAATGCATCATCCTGCCTGTCAGCCGTCATTTACACTGAGCCAAGCACAGCTCAGCCAACATTTAGGGCCACAACTTGTGTAGCAGCGATGTGACTGCTGTGCACATGTGACATCATCGTAGCCCGGGCTATCAAACAGCCGAAGGCAGAGAACCTGGAAGGAAGACCAGGTGAAGGTGGAAGTGCCGGGGGCCCGCCAGATCGATCCCACCGCAGCGCTGGAGGGCACAGTTTGACAGGTAAGTCTGCCATAATGTACTAATGTGCTGTGAATACTAGCACATTATATCATAACCCACCTGGGAGGCCTAAAAAGAACATTTTAGTTAACTACCACTTTAAGGCCTCTTGCACACTGGAACCAAAAATGCCACATTTTTACTGATATGAACACAGGTGCATTGTTGTTTATGGAACAATGCACGCAGCTGCTTAAAAATCTGTAACACTGAGATGAGTACAGAGCTGTGAATTGAAAATAGAAAATGTTACTTTTGAGTGCAGTAATGTACGTGCATATGCAGTATACACGTGTATATGCAACATTGGCAACTAGAAGTGGATGAAGAATTTTACACATGTATATGCATACACAGTTTTACACGCCTATGTATGCGCATGGTCTTTATTTATTTATTACAGGTACTTATATAGTGCTGTCAATTTACACAACGCTTTACATATATATTGTGCATTCACATCAGCCCCTGCCCTCAAGGCACTTACAATTTAAGGTCCCTAACTCACATTCATACATATACATACTAGGGCCAATTTAGACAGAAGAAAAAATTAACCTACCAACATGTCTTTGGAGCGTGGGAGGAAAGCGGAATACCCAGAAGAAAAATCACGCAGGCACAGGGAGAACATGCAGACTGCAGGCAGGCAGTGTCATGGTTGGGATTTGAACCAACAACCCTTGGGCTTGCTATGAGTAAGCACCAGCCTAGGGTGTGAAACGCGTTAGCTGGGACCAGTAGTTCGTCTGTGAGCTGTGCATACCTTTCATTTAATAAAGCATTGGAATTGGACCTTTCTGTGTGCGGCTATCCAACCTTCATCTTTATCATACTGTTTGTATACATGTATGCCAGATGCAGGTATTGGGAAAAAAAAGGACAATTTTACACAAGTATTTACTGATCAATATGCAGGATTTTTTGCGCAAGAAAAAAACATACATAATAAGATCAATAAAATGTTTATGGCCATACCAATGTAGCCTAAGGCTCGCCAACCTACGTTTGCCTGCAAAAACAAAAAAAGGAAACTTTGTTTTAAAGTGCATTTAATCCTTAAAGAGCAATTCCTGGCAACAATGGAATTCAATTAATGAGTTACAACCCCCATTCCAAAAAAGTTGCACGTAAAATCTACATAAAATTTGTGGACGTATGTATTGGGTTAAGCTGTATTATTACCATATTTGTATTTGTGCTGTTTTTATCTCTTTCTCTGTACAACCTGAAATATTTAAAATAAATAAAAAAAAGCACCTGAAAAAGAAAATCTACATAAAAATAGAATGCAATGATTTGCAAATCTCAGAAACCCATATTTTATTTACCAGATCAGTTGCTGAAGATTTGGGAGTAGAATGTTGTCCCATTCTTGCCTGATATAAGATTCTGCTCAGCAGTCCTGGGTCTTTTGTCCTATTTTTAATTTCAAGATGCACCAAATATTTTCAATTGAGAAAGGTCTGGATTGTATGCAGGTAGGCAAGTTCAGCACCCGGACTCTTCTACTATGAAGCCATGCTGTTGTCATAGATGCAATGGTTTAGCATTGTCCTGCTGAAATAAGCAAAGCCTTCCCTGAAAAAGACATCACCTGGATGGGAGCATATGCTGCTCTAAAACCTGGATATATCTTTCAACATTGATTGTGCCTTTGCAGATGTGCAAGCTGCCCATTCCTTACACACGAATGCACCCCTATACCACAAGATGCAGGCTCTTGAACTGAGCGCTGATCACAAGCCAGAAAGTCCCTCTCCCCTTAAGTACGGAGGACGCAGTGACCATGGTTGTCAAAAAGAATGTCAAATTTCCATTCATCTGAACACAGAAAGTTTTTCACTTTGCAACAGACCATTTTAAATGAGCTTTGGCACAGAGAAGATGGTGGCATTTCTGAATCATGTTCGGATATGGCTTCTTCTCTGCATGATAGAGCTTTAACTTACGTTTTTGGATGGCATGGCAAACTGTGTTCAAAGACAGTAATTTTTGGAAGTATTCATGAGTCCATGCAGTGATGTCTATCACAGAATCAAGTCTGTCTTTAATGCAGTGACGTATGAGGGCACAAAGATCACGGGCATCCAGTATGGCATTTCGGCCTTGCCTCTCGTGCACAGAGATTTCTCCAGATTCTGTAGATGACGATATATTTAAAGTTTCTGCAATTTTATGTTGAGCAATATTCTTCTGATATTGTTTGACAGGTTTTAGATGCAGCTTTTCACAGATTGGTGCCTATCTTTACTTCTGAGACGCTCTGGGGTTGATTTACTAAAGGCAAATAGACTATGCATTTTGCAAAGTGTAGTTGCTCCAGAGCTTAGTAAATGAGATGAAGGTTCACTTTGCAAAGAATACCCACACATGCATGGAAAATAAAAAAGAACATTTTGCTTGCACATGATTGGATGATGGTAGTCTGCAGAGCTCCCCCTCATTTACAAAGCTCTGGAGCAGCTGTACTTTTCAAAGTGCACAGTCTATTTGCCTTTAGTAAATCAACCCCTCTGATTCTCTAAGATGCTCTTTTTATACCCAATCGTGTTCTAGTAGTCTGAACTGAACATGATGACACTGAGGGACTGCCCACAGCCCGGAACGTCAGAGGAAGAAGAGAAGACCACTGTAACAGGCCAGAATGGGATTAAGGTAAGTAATACAGCCTCTTCTGCTCCCTCTAGACTTACTGAGCATTAGGATAGACTGTTTAATTCCTGGAGTTGGGCTTTAACTCTTTTACCTTAACCTGAGTTCTCTGTATTCTTACAAAGCACTGACTTACTGAAGCTTGTGCTATATATCTTCTCCTCCTTCTGTTTTTTGTATTGCCAATCACATTCAATCTTGCAAGGCAGACTTGCATCTGGTTAATGGTTATGAAAAGCTTCTTAAAGTGGTAGTAAATGCTGTTTTGTGACTTGTACATACAGGTAGGCTTATAATAAACCTTAACTGTAGGTACAAGGAATGTCTCCTAAACCTGCACCGTTGACATCACTGGCACATGAGTACTACGCACCAAAGGAACTGCATATTGAGTACACAGTCCCTTCAGAGTGCTGTGCCGCAATTGTGGCTTCCATGTGCATGTGTGGAAGTAACGTCCTTGCAGCTCGGCCATTCAAACAGTTAGAGTCTGTGAACTCAGAAGGAAGACTAGGTGAAGATGGAGGCTCTGTCAGTGGTGACAGCATGCCACTGGAGGGTTTTGTTCTCAGGTAATTAAGGTCCTTCATAATGTGCTAGTATGTGATGCTTAAGAACTTGGAACTTAAGGGGTTAATCCACTGCATTGTGTAAAACAACTGTTTTATCCTGTATGCATAGATCCTTCCCTCCTGCACTGTCTATCTGGGGAAGGCCAGCTAACACAGGCAGGGTAGCCGACCTGCAAATGCTCAGTTGTGTCTTTTATGCTGGAGAGAAAATTTCCTTGTTCACAGAGCTAGCCAGGTCACATGATATTGACATCACACATGTATACGGGCTGTAGTGGAAATCTCCTCCTACCTGAACTCTTTATCACTTGACTGTGGTATACAGATCAGCCAAAAAGGTATATAGTGGCAGTATTTTAATGTAAAAAGAAGATTTATAAGCTGTGGGCACTGTGGGGGCAGATGAAATATTTTCATATTACTGAGTTTAGTAACAGTTTGACTTGCAGGGGGAAGGTTTTTTTTTTGTCCAGATTTTACAACCACTTTAATACTGACCTTTTTTTTATATCAGGGTATCTGTATGTAATAGCAAGAAGCAGTCAGTAAACTTTTTCTCCTGCATCGCAAACAAGGTTTCCAAGATCACCAGATTACTAGCAAAAAGGACAGAGGTAGACAGGCACACTACAGCTATGCCTGGCCGGGAGTCCAAAAGCACTGAGTGGATAGGCTATGCTCCCTCTATGAACCCTAAGGTTACATTCTCAATTGTTACCAGAAGGGATCTTTAAATGCTTATTTTTGGATTTGCACTATTTACTACTAGACAGGCAGCTCACAGAGGAAGTAATTACAGATCTCATTTAATTCCCAGCCATGGGTTCATTACACACTTAAACACAAGTCCATATAAAAGAAAAGGGGTTATAAATATATATACTTTACTATACACTCGGGACAACTTAAACTTTAATTGCTGCATATTGCAACAAAGGTGTGCTTTTCTTCTTTTCCTTTTAGAAGATGAAGTCATATTTTAGGAAACATTGTTTTTATTTGCCTCTGAATAAATTGGGCCCTTTAAGTTCAGTTTCTCTAAAAATATCCCTGTTTGCAGCTTTCAGTGAGTTGTGGCTGCAGTTTATAGACTTGGAACGCAGTTCTTCAGACACGTCTCCTCTGACTCTCATAATTATAAAAACCAGGCTGAGAGGAAGGCCTGCTGGAATGTTTCAACTCACTTAATAAATAGAACGGATTTAACCATTCAGGTTCTTTGACTGAACAAAATACAAATTTACTTATATGCACGTTTACCATATTTTATTAGAATCAAGATCCACTGAACCAAAAAAAAATAATATTTTTCAGAACTACAGTATTTATATATTATTAAATTATTATTTATTATATATTGTTGTTTTGTCATATGAGAGTACTGAAGTATTAGCTGATGACTTGAACTATCTAATGCATGTAAAAAAAACCTTCTATTTTATAACCCTTTGCTGCACTTACTTTACAACGGGAAGCAATCTAATCCACAGAGTGTGTGTGCTGTTCTATTTTGGCTCACAGGCCATTTGTGTTGGAAGTATTTATGACTAAAGAGCTCAACACATGCGGCCTGCAGCGAAGCAAGCAGATCAATACACAGTTGAGGAATAGGAAGACACTACTAACATTTCTCAGAACAAAAGAGTCAAGGGGAAGCTGTCTGCTCTTATCTCATGAGGACTTGCGACTCTTGCTTGCTGTGCAGTATTAATGCTTAGACAGCGTAAGCATATGTTAAAGTGTGCATAAAGGCTGCCAGCACTATCAGGAACGAACGTATGCAATGTGTTAATATGAAACTGGTATAGATGATGTCATGTTTTCTTTTAGCGGAACCTTGTTACGGGCAGTTCCATACAGTCGATAAAAGCAAAAAAGGATAAAAAAAAATAAAAACATAAATAAATAAATGATAAATATTATAAGGTGATGTATTAAAGGAGTAGAACTGATGCCTTAGGAAAGTGTATGGTGCATTTTGCAATGTGAATGTTAACTTAGCTTGGTAAATAAGCTAAAGTTGTGTTTGCTTTGAATACTAAAGCCTCGTACACACGGTTCGACGATCGCATACAACAGCTCGTACTCACGACCGTTGTATGCGAAATCGATCGTTCGCATGCGCGATTTGAACAGTCGAACATACGACGGTCCTACAAGGGAGTTGTATGAGCAGACTAGAAAACTTGGTCGTACCAACAAGCTCTCATACGACCGTTGTATCGTGTGTACAGAGCAGTTGGTACAACAAAGTTGTATTGTGCAAAACACGCATGCTCCGAAGTTAGGAATGGCTGGATGCTAATTACATGCACCTGAACGTTCTTTCCCCGGCCGTACGATCGTGTAGTGCAGTCAGTATGCTGCATACAACAGCCCACATACGATTCGACACGATCGTATGTGCGATCTTCGGACCGTGTGTACGGGGCTTAAGTCACGTGCAAGAGAAATTTAAAAAAAACTGATTTTTGTGTACACGTTTAGATGATTGAAATTAAAGTGGATGTAAACCCTCCACCCACCCATTATAAACTAATGACACAGTATTAATGTATATATACATGCAAGCCTCCTGCATCTATCCCTACCTTTCAAATGTCCTTCCTGTAAGCACTAGCAGCTCTGTAAAACTGAAATCGAAGGGTGTCTGTGTTTGCTGGAGTTTGGTGGGTGGAGTTGTGATGTCACAAGCATCCCCACCCACCTCTATACTGAGACATTGAGCAGGGAGGGAGGGGGTGTGTAAAACTTTCTCTGCTGTGTGAAGGAGATAAGCAAATTGCTTGTCACTCACAGAGCAAGGGGCGGATTGACTGTGTATTTCCCTGTTAGTCGGACTTTCTCTTCCTGAAAAAAGATAAGGTCATTACTCACAGTTGAATTAACTCTTTGTGGCAAGACTGGGCACAGATTATATGACATGCTATACTCTACCAGGCATAATTATTACTTACATTTTTTTCCGGTTTACATCCACTTTAAGGCAAGTTTAAATTATTCACTAAGGTGAATGAACAATGGCTTTGCTATGAACATAAAGCTCACATTGCTTTATGTTCCATGTGCTGCTTGGCATGTTTATGGCATTATAGCATGCCTGAATTCCAGATCAGTAGCAAAGTACTCTACCTTTGTAAAAATATAGTGGTATTACACAAAAGGTAACATAACATGTAGATTGCTCAGTTTATTTAAGTATATGTGTTAAATGAATTGATTTACTATAATTTAAGTAAGGTGAGATGAGTCTGCCTTCACTTTAAGCAGCCAATCACATGCAGAAAAAGTTCCTTTGTTTCCCTTTAAATTCTCCTGTATTAGATGTTTGAAGTAAACATAGGTTCAATTCACCTCCCCTATATTTCACTTTAGTTTGCTAGTTCAGTCCCATTGCCTCAAATTGATGCCCGAGTGAGGTCTGATAGACTTTGCATATGAAAAACTCTACTGCTGGCACTCGCGAGCGTTAACATTCCACTGTCCTTCTCTGCAGGAAATAAGTGGAATTAAAATGATGCTAATTATCCATCAGAATAGATTGAGGGTCCTTTTCCGCATGCATGTGTTTGGGTTACAGCTTACATGCTGGGCCATTTAAAACAAAGAGTAGCCTTGGTGTTTCTCTGCACTTTTTTTCAAGGGGCCCTTACAGATCCCATACACTTCTTTGTCAGAAATGATATGAAAAATATGTTCAAACAATGATGTCTGCATGCTATTTTATTGGTTTGTTTGTTTTTTGTGTATGTGTGCAGTTTTCATATCCTATACCATAAGTGGTCAACTTACTTGGCACAGGGAGTTTCAAGTGCGGTCCCTGACATCACCAAAGGTCCGCACATAATATTCAGTAAATTTAGAAGCTCAAGAAATTACCAGAAACTGCACACATGCAACAGACGATCAGAGATTACGATCATGCTACCAGAGATGGTCCGAAACTACGAGCATGCTGCAAGTGGTAGTCAGAGACTGCAGACATAATACAAAAGATGGTCAGGGGCTATACTGTTCATAAAATGGTCACAGAATGTGGACATGCTACAAGAGATGATCAGTGACTATGAGTATACTACAAGAGATGGTCAGAGACTATGAGTATACTACAAGAGATGGTCATAGAATGTGGACATGCTACAATAGATTGTCAGAGACTGTGGCCATGCTGCAGGAGATGATCAGGAACTTCAAACATTACAGCTTCAGGAAGCAGGCATGGTCTGGAGAAACACTACACTAGATTAGGTCTCATCATTGTGCTTCCTACAGATTATATTGCTCTCAGCAAGATCCATTACAAAACATTAGAGCAATGGTCTCCAAAGTGTGGCCCGGGGCCCAGATGTGGCACTTTGCTTGCTTTCATCTGCCCTGGAGGCACTATTTCTCCCACGCATACGAGGAACTATTCCTCCCACTGACACCAACAATTGGCCATAATTCCTGCCACTGACACCAATGTTACAAGATGCAAGGAACTATTCCATCCACTGACATCAACGATGAAGTACTATTCCTTCAACTGACACCAACAATGGGGCATACTCCTGCCACTGACACCATTGATATAAGGAACTATTCCATCCACTGACACCAACAATGAGGTGCTATTCCTTCCACTGATACTAACAATGGGGCAGAATTCCTGCCACTGACACCAATGATACAAGGAACTTTACTATCCACTGATACCAATGAGGTACTATTCCTTCCACTGACACAAACACGGGGCATAATTCCTGCCACTGTCACCATGGGGTATTGTTGGCCATTTTCAACTCCTACTGGCCACAATCTGCCCCCACACTTCCCCAAAATCTGAAGGACAATAAACATTCCCATTGTTTAGAAAGTTTGGAGTCCCTTGGATTAGCAGAAAAAAAAATACAAGATGGGCTTTCCTCACACTGCAAGAATTAAATGCTCGTTTAGGTCTAGGGGGTTGGAAAAGGCACTTTTACTTACATGATCCTCTCCTACGACAGGCATTTTCCTGGCTACAAGACCAGCCACTTCTCCCTTATGCTCTGGTGGTTGCAGGTACTCTGATGTAATTAAGACCAATGCAGAGCCCATAGCCCTGCACTGGGCAAGAGAACGCCAAGGGACCACCTACTGTCATGCATAGGGGAGAAGAAGAGAGCACTGGCTGCTAGGGAAGTGGAAGATTGACTAAGCAATGCTATTCTGAGCCCCACTGCAAAAGATGAGTTTTACTTTCCCTAGAGAAATTATTCAAAAGCTGGCCACACACTAGTAGTTTCATTCGAAATTTTTCATTTTAAGCACTTCCACACCGCCTACCGTATAATCACGGCGGCAGTGTGGATGTGTACCGCGAATCGCCATAAAAAAGCGGCGACCTGAGGGTGGCCGCTAGGGGGCACGCGCCCGCCGTACTCCTGAGGAGTGTGCCACAGCCAAAGAACGGGGAACCGCAGATGTAAACATGGCGGTTCCCCGCTCTGTTAGTGGCGCATAGGAGATCTACTGATCCCTGTCACTGGAATAAGTTATATCTCTTATGCCCCTGACAGCCCAGCCCCCCACAGTTAGAACACACCCAGGGAACACTGTTAACCCCTAGATCTCCCCCTGCAGGTTAATCCCTTCACTGTCAATGACATCTATACAGTAATCAGTGGACATTTAAATTTCTGATCACTGTATAAATGTCATTGGTCCCAAAAAAGTGTCAAAATGGTCCGACATATCCGCTGCAATATCGCAGTACCGATAAAAATCGCAGATCACTGCCATTACAAGTAAAAAAATAAATAAATAAATAAAAACCCCATAAATTAATTCTCATCATCCGTATATGCGGCCACTTTTGCGCAAACCAATCAATAAACGCCTATTGCGATTTTTTTTGCCAAAAATATGAGGAAGAATATAAATCAGCCAAAACCGATGTATTTTAGCAAAAAGTAAGAAATTTGTTTTTTTTTTTGCAAAATTGTCGCTCTTCTTTTGTTTATAGCGATGATCAGAAATGACGCAGAGGCGATCAAATACCACCATAAAAAAGCTCTATTTGTGGGAAAAAAGGACGCAAATTTTGTTAGGGTACAACATCGCACGACCGCGCAATTGTCAGTTAAAGTGGCGCAGTGCCGAATCGCAAAAAGTGCTCTGGTCCTAACCTAGGAAATCCTTCTGGGGCTGAAGTGGTTAAGAACATTTGTTCAATTTTCTGTTAGTGGAGTCAAATAGATGTTAGTATTCCACCAAAGTGAGGAGAAAATTTGAAAGAGCAGAATGAAAAATGTTCCTCAAACAAAGGAATTTCTATCAGCGCATGTGGTTTTTGTGTGGAAAAATGACATTCATTCCAAAACCCAATGATAAAAGAACACAACAGTTTGAAGTACTTTAAAACAACATTCTTTTCAGTCATTGAATGTACTGAGAATTTTCATACCAATGTTTATTCAACCTTTGTATGAAAATCTACTAGTATTTGGCCAGTTTAAGGAGTATGTGCCTTCAGTGGCTTGAGCAAGCAACAAACACCTCGGGGACCACACAATAAGTGGCAAAGGTCCGCAGCTTGAGCACCATGGTCCTCTATACTCTTGTCTGAGAAAGTGAGTTTTTGAAAGTTTCATTGTAAAGCTAAAAAAATGTTCATATGGGTATGCAGAAGTTTGAATTTAAGCCTCGTACACACAATGAGACTATCGGATGAATGATCGTCTTTTTTGCATGCTTGTCTGATATCGAAAATGAAGAGGTTACTAAAGTTACGAAAATTCTCATACGACAGAATACAACTTTGGAAGTGATGTAATGTTATTGTAATGTATTCTTTCATTTTCAAATATTGCGTATTTTTGGTCTTCCGATTTTTTTTGGGCGAATACTGTACTGATTAAAAGAAAATCCGTCATTCTGGTATCATACAAGAAATATTTTCGTGTTTTTCCCTTTGGATAATTCTGCATGAATTGTCGTGATCGGCTCTCAAAAGCTGTGTACTAATGATCAGATTATTGTAATTATCAGATTATCTCTTCGAAAGCAGTATTTTTCATCCAATGTTATCATTGTGTGTACTAGGCATTAGGGTGATATCATATATTGGCTAGCTGAACAGATTGAGGGAAATTAACTAAAAGTGGAGTAGCTGTGCACGGCAACCAATCAGCTTCTAGCTTTCATTTCCAAAGCTCAACTAAACAAGCTGAAATTGAAAGCTGATAAGTTGGCATGTACAATCTACTCCTGTTTTGCAGTGAAAGTTTTGCTGACACCCTCTCCTCTTTTTCAGGAGATGCCCAGGCAGGGTTGCCAACCTCCCACAGCATTTTTTACTAATAAAACATGGTAAATTTAGTGATGGAGCACACTTTTTACTGAGAACCTGAAAAATGACAGTATTCTACATATTAAAAAAACAAGACAATTGATATTATTATTATCATTATTATAATACAGGATTTATATAGCGCCAACAGTTTACGCAGCACTTTACAACATGATATTTAAAGTGGAGTTCCACCCACATTTGGAGCTTCCGCTGATCGGATCCCCCCCCCCCCCAGGTGTCACATTTGGCACCTTTTGGGGGGAGAGGATACTTGTCTTTGACAGGTATCCTCTCCCACTTCCTGGCTTCCGGGCCACGGTGAATTACGTCAGCAGCCCGACTCCCTCTGCTACTGGCCGCCGGGGTAATAGCAGAGCGCAGCGGAGCCTTGCGCATGCGCAGTAGGGGCCAGGCACGAAGCCATGTTACACTGCCGTGGCGGCAACACCTGTTGTCCATCAGCTGTGGTGCAGACATCACTGGACTCCAGGACAGGTAAGTGTCCTATTATTAAAAGTCAGCAGCTACTGTATGTGTAGCTGCTGGCTTTTATTTTTTTTTCGTTCTAGGCGTACCACCTCTTTAAAGCGGAGTTCCACCCAAAAGTGGAACTTCTGCTTTAAGACCTCCTCCCCAGCTCCTGATGGTAAAAACGGCGCTTTTTGGGGAGGTGGGGGTGCGGATACCCGATTTGTACGGGCACTTCCGTTCCGGTCGCTTTAGGCGATCGGAAGTGGAAGGTCTCCTTCCCCCTCCCTCCCGAAGTCTTCTGGGACACAGAACAGGTCCTAGAAGACTTCGGAACCAATCACAAAACACAGCGCCGCTCACGCATGCGCAGTGCGTGCCCAGCCGGGTGCCCACAGTAGCAATACTGGCGCCGCGGAGGGGAGGGGGAGAGAGCCAAGGCTCCATGTGGCCCCATCTCTGGACTGGGAGACAGGTAAGTATCTGTTTATTAATAGTCAGCAGCTACACTTTTTCAAGCTGCTGACTTTTAATAAAGTTAGAAAACGGTGGAACTCCGCTTTAAACATTATATGGAAACACAGACAATACACATAACACACAATTTGCCTGGTTTAGGCCTCATACATACGGACGTTTTTTCCCGTCGTGTTTTTCACAGCTCACCATGTTATTCAATGGCCCCATAAAAACCCTGACATTTTTGAGCTGTAGATAGCGTCGGCATTAGCGAGCTGAAAGCAGAACCCACGGGTTATGGCGTTTTTGACGCTGAGCCGGAAAACCGCTCACTAGCGTGCGTTAACGCAGTAGCAACGTTAACCGGCGTTTTTACGTAAAAAAAAATAGCAGAGAAATGGTTTCTCAAACAAAATGCCTATTGACGCCGACGCTCATTAACGCTGATGCAAAACGCTGACGAAATCGCGCTTTTGACGCCGATTTTTCCCTGACGTTACAAACTAATTTATTCAATATGCCATGTGTATGGGGCCTAACACTTATAAAAGTCAAAACAGCATGACAAATTATTAGCTTCTGATATTTACAGACAGTTGTAAAAGTCACTGATTTTTACAAACTGTCAGCAACTTAACTGACAGTTGGCAACCATGTACCCAGGGCAACCCTGGGGGTATGGGAGAGAGTGCATCATGGCAGTAAGTTACTACAATCTGTGGAGTACCCTGCGCCCACAAGCCCAAATCACCTGTTTTAAACGCCAGATGGTGATCATCCTTGGAGCCAAACCTCTCCATGAGGACCACGAAGAGGACCCCGCAGGCGTTCTGGATGCCAAACACTGAGCCATTGCACCACATGGCGGAGAGCATGACTACCCAGCCCCAGCCTCCTTCTGGGGGAACAAACTCAGTCTGTCCTGGGGCAGGCTCAGGAGCTCCTTCTTCTCCAGCTTCCAGCTTCTTGTCCTGCTCTCCTGCTGAGCTCCACTCTCCATTCTCTCTCTTCTCCTCCACCAGAGGTGAGCTCTCCTCAGCTGTCTTGTCTTCTCCTGGGGACCCATGTGTGGGCAACCCCTCACCCTCCAGTACCTGCTCATTAGGAGACTTGTCGTCAGTCATTTCCCCACACGGTGATCACAGCAGGGAGTGCTCTGTGTAACGTGGAACCTGACTGCTGCTGCTGACAGGAAAAGAACAACTTCTTCTTCTACGACTTCAGGCTCCAGTGTGAAGGGAAGCTCTGGCTTTTTTTTTTTTTGGTCAGTCTACCTGCTTTGTTCCTGCCCCTTCCCTCCTGTGTCGCGGCTTCTGTCACCTCGGACGAGCCGACTGCAGGCTGACTGACTTGAGCGAGATCTCATGTTTTTTTTATCTTTTTGTAGGGAAAGCCCTTGGAAGAGGCGTGCCGGCCGGTGGAGGGAAGTCCCAGGAGTGTGGCCGCCCTCAGTCACTGAGCGCGGGAGGGGAGCTGACAGAACCTTTGCACGAGTCGGAGGAAGTGTGCGCAGACTCTCCCTCAGGGAGGAAACGTCACATAAACTTCCAGCACTTCTCATATACTGCTTACTAATGAGCCCGGCTTCCTCCACGGACAAAGGATGTTTAGGTGACATCGTTATCACCCTCCTATTCCCATAATTCTATTTATATAACCTGCACGCTACAAAATAAGCCATTTCTCACATTTATATATACAATAGGGTTGCCGCCTTTACTTCAAACCCGAACACTTTAGCAAAGCACAGCAGTTTTGTCTATAGTATAAATATAAACTATACATTTCTAATCATATGAAGTTATTCACAAGGGTATCCCTTTACATCAGGGTCCACAGAGTTCCTCCTTTACACCTGAATCCGCAGAGTTCCCCTTTACATCTGAACTTGCAGAGTTCCCCTTTACATCTGAACTTGCAGAGTTCCCCTTTACATCTGAACTTACAGTTTCCCTTTACATCTCAATCCGCAGAGTCCCCCTTTTACATCTGAATCATCAGAGTCCCCCTATTACATCTGAATCCGCAGAGTTCCACTTTTACACCTGAATCTGCAGAGTACCCCTTTACATCTGAACTTGCAGAATTTCCCTTTACATCTCAATCCGCAGAGTTCCCCTTTTACCAGTGGTGTATCATCCATGGGCGCAGGGTGTTCACTGCACACGGGCCCCCGAGGGGGAGGGGGACCCACTGTGACCAACCTTGCAAACATGTTTGTCTCTTGATAGTCGGGGATGATCGGCGCAACGGGGGATCGGCGCACCGATCTCCCTGCATGACAGCCGCTTCTCCTCCTCTGCATCTCGCGGCTATCAGTGCTTGCAGCTGTTCATCCTCCCCCCGCACCGATCCTCCCAGGCTACATACTACCCACCTCTATAGGCGCCTCACTCCTCTCCTGCACATACTACCCACCGCCATACACTCTGCACTGTACCTTCCCTATTTAACATTACTGCATTCTGCACTATGTAAGTCTTCACAGACTCTTTAAACCACACCCCATTTAGCCACGCCCAATGTTCAGCGCATCTTAATCCACACCCATTTTTCGCTGCGTCGCACACATTTTTTGCCATGACTGGGGGCCACCTTTTATCTTGCACACGGGCCCACTCATTTCATGATACGCCCCTGCCAAGGACTGTACCTTTTCTTACAGCTGGGTATAACCATCTTGTAGTGATTTGAAGGCCTGTGTAAGAGCAGCAAGATGTTAGCAAATTTCGTCCATGGGAGAGGGTCCTCTTGCAGGCTCAGCTATGGCTGTCTGATACTGTCACGTACCTTCAGATAAAGCCTAATGAGCAGAGGAAGGCCTCTCATACAGTCCCGGTTCCAGGACCACTGAAACAGTGGCCGTGAGAGCACAGTGAGGTAGGAGTGTGTGTGACGTGTCTGTGTAGCAGATGAGCAGGTGTAGCAGCCAGCAGCGGTAAGGAAGCTGCGGTTGGTTGCTGTGGATGTATGCACTCGTGGATGCAGGGGTGCTGTAGATGTAGACAGGTTGCAGGTGCTGAGTACCATGGATGCAGGTACGTAGAGGCTGTAGCAAAGGAATGAGACTAGTGCAGAGTCAGACAAGCCGGGTAATACAGGGAAGATCAAGTACATCAAAGACATCAATAAGAATGGTCAAGTTCAAGTAGAGGTTTGGCAACAGAGAATCCAGCAGGTAAAAGATAATCAAGGTCAAGCAAGCCGAGGTCAGGAATGGAGAAATCAGAGTAGTCAGGAAGCCGGGTATGATAAGGTCAAAGGTAGGCACTGGAAAGAGGATACAGGGGAAAATGCAGATCAGACAGCAAAGGCCACACTGATGTTCAGTGCCTGGAAGCCTAATCACCAGGGGCAGCCCGTGCATTAAGGGCGCACGGACGACGCCCCACCCCCCCCCATCACTACCGCCGCCTTCCTATCCATGCACCTGGAAAAAAAAAAAAAAGAAGAAAAAATAACGACTTTTCAGAGCGTCTCCAAAGCCTATCAAGAACCAACCTAGGTGGAACCAGGCTTGGATTCTCTAGCCAGGGTTGCTATATTAGATCAAATTTATGGGCTGCATTTCTGTGACAGTACGCTAGCTGTTCCCTCATAAGGAGTGTATTGACATATGTGATCCACTGCTTTCCCTTAGGCACGGTAGATGCCATCCAATATCTAGCTATTAATTTTCTAGCTAGATACAGTAGTCTAGTGATCATGAAGTATACTCCCCTTGGAAACATTTCTATATCAATCACACCCAACATGTACACCGCAGGTGTCAGTGGCATGGGTATTTGTATCAGGTTGGTGATATATGTCGAAAACCTCGGCCCAGTAGCGCTGGAGCTTTGAACACCGCCATATCATATGGATGAAATCCCCGTTATGCACTTTGCATTTGGGGCACAGGGGAGAGTCCCTGTGTCCCCATTTATGCAGCTGCTCAGGTGTCCTATAGGCCCTATGTATAATAAATAACTGTGAGAGCCTATGTGAGGCCGAGACGGAGACAGCAGGGATCGACTCCAGAGCCATATCCCACTGTTCTCCATCTATGTCCCCAATGTCAGTGACCCATTGGGCTCTGCTTTTAAAGGAAGCATGATCTCGCATAGCAGATAACAATATGGCATAAGCTTTAGATATCAATCCTTTTCGATCATTTGTCTGTAATATCTCAAGCAGCAGAGGAGAGTCAGACACCCTAATTGGTAGTGTTTGTGCTTGCGTTTGTAGTGCATGCCTAAATTGGAGGTATTGATAAAACCCTCTTGCGGGCAGTGAAAATTCTTCACATAATTGGGCATATGTTTTCAGAGTATTTCCTGTGGACACCTGCTGGAAGAACCAAATCCCTTTTTGTTTCCAGTTATTAAATCCTTCAAGCTTGTCTAATTCAGAGTAATGTGGGTTATTCCACAATGGGATAAAAACCAGTGGACCCCTAATTGATAAAGTGTCCCTTATTCCCCCCCACATCTTTTTGAGAAGGACCGCTGTTGGGGCCGACTGAGGTATGCCAGGCAGGTCCATTTCTACATGGAAACTAGCTTTCAGGAATGGGTTAGTCATATTTACCAATTGTACAATGGGGTCCGCATTGTCATCCCGTCCCCATCCAGCTAACTGCTGTAATTGAGAGGCCAGGAAGTACGTTTTGGTGTGGGGAACAGCAAGTCCCCGTCCCCCCATCTTTACCATATTGTAAGGTGTTTAAACTAATTCTGGCCCTTTTCTGTGTACTGGCAGCATACTGTGTACTGACTGCATACTGTGTACTGGCTGCATACTGTGTACTGACTGCATACAGTGTACTGACTGCATACTGTGTACTGGCTGCATACTGTGTACTGACTGCAAACCTTGTACTGACTGCATACCATGCACTGACTGCATACTGTGTACTGACTGCATACTGAGTACTGGCTGCATACTGTGTTACTGGCTTCATACTGTGTACTGACTGCATACTGTCTACTGGCTGCATACTGTGTACTGACTGCATACTGTGTACTGGCTGCATACTGTGTTACTGGCTTTATACTGTGTACTGACTGCATACTGTGTACTGACTGCATACTGTGTACTGGCTACATACTGTATACTGACTGCATACCGTGTACTGGCTGCATACTGTGTTACTGACTGCATACTGTGTACTGGCTGCATACTGTGTTACTGACTGCATACTGTGTACTGGCTGCATACTACGTACTGACTGCATACAGTGTACTGGCTGCACACTGTGTTACTGGCTGCATACTGTATACTGACTGCATACCATGTACTGGCTGCATACTGTGTTACTGGCTACATACTGTGTACTGACTGTATACTGTGTACTGACTGCATACTGTGTACTGGCTGCATACTGCATACTGACTGCATACAGTGTACTGGCTGCATAGCTGCATACCTGTGTACTGACTGCATACTGTGTACTGACTGCATAACGTGTACTGGCTGCATACTGTGTTACTGGCTGCATACTGTGTACTGACTGCATACCATGTACTGGCTGCATACTGTATTACTGGCTTCATACTGTGTACTGACTGCATACTGTGTACTGGCTGCAATATACCCCTGCTGTGATAATGAGCTGTATACTGTGTCCTGCTGGCTGCATACTGTGTTACTGGCTGCATGCATACTGTGTACTGACTGCATACTGTGTACTGGCTGCATACTGTGTACTGACTGCATACTGTGTACTGGCTGCATACTGCGTACTGACTGCATACAGTGTATTTGCTGCATACTGTGTTACTGGCTGCATACTGTGTACTGACTGCATACCGTGTACTGGCTGCATGCTGTGTTACTGACTTCATACTGTATACTGACTGCATACTGTGTACTAGCTGCAATATACCCCTGCTGTGATACTGAGCTGTATACTGTGTCCTGTGATACTGAGCTGTATACTGTGTCCTGTGATACTGTTACGTACATGGAGTGTGAGCCTGACGCTAGGGAGAGGCCTCTCATACAGCTCCGGCTCGCGGACTGCTGGGAGTGATACAGCAGCTACGGGAGCATGGTGGCGTAAGAGTGCCGATAGTCAGTTCAGGAACAGCGGAGCTGGATACTGCAGCAGACCGGCTTGACAGCAGAGCAGGGTGCTGGAACAGACTGGCTGGATAGCAGAGCAGGATGCTGGAACAGACTGGCTGGACAGCAGAGCAGGATGCTGGAATAGACTGGCTGGACAGCAGAGCAGGATGCTGGAACAGACTGGCTGGACAGCAGAGCAGGATCAGGCAGGTCGGATCGGCAATGTTCTGGCGGATCAGCAGGTAGAAGGAGTGGGCAAAAGGAAGGTCAAAATGCAAGCCGAGGCCAGGGCGGGCAGAGATCAGATACTGGTGAAGAGCAAGCCGGGTCAAGGTCACAGATGGCAGAATAGCAGTGTTCAAGAGTCACTGAAGCTGCAAACCAAACAGCAATGTGTTAGTGCAGCAGCTCAGTTTAAATAGCCCGTCTGGCGCCAGTGTTAGTGGCGGGCGCACGCCTTGATGCGCGAGTGAGCATGCACGTGCGCATTGGTGCGCCCATGCGCATGCGCGTGCGCCGTGACAGCCCGATCATACTGCGGGCTTCCTGACAGATACTGAGCTGTATACTGTGTCCTGTGATGCTGGGGCTGTATACTGTGTCCTGTGATGCTGAGCTGTATACTCCTGACACAATATGTGGAATACAGGGGACGGAGTGGGTGGATTCTATAAGGGGTGGGACTTATGAGAAGTAGGAGGGGTCAAAAAGGAAGGGCAGGGCCTGGTACCCCCCCATCCTAAAACTTCACCAGCCACCACTGCTAATCACAAGGAAGGATGCCTGCAAGTAATCCTGCACATGCATGCACAGTGCATGTGAATTTATTACTTTCCATCTAAGCATAGACTTCACAAGAGTTTAGTAATGTCAAGTAAGTTACATAGTTAGTCAGGTTGAAAAAAGACACAAGTCCATCCAGTTCAACCAAAAAAAAAAAAATGTATATACATATATATATATATATATATATATATATATATATATATATATATATATATATATACACATATACACATACAACCAAATAATCCCATATACAATCCTTCACCCACAGTTGATCCAGAGGAAGGCAAAAAACCCCAGCAAAGCATGGATCCAATTTGCTATAACGGGGGAAAAAATTCCTTCCTGATTCCCCGAGAGGCTATCGGATTCACCCTGGATCAACTTTACCTAAAGATGTTAGTACCCACTTATATTATTTACATTAAGGAAAGAATCCAGGCCTTTTTTAAAGCAATCAACCGTGCTGGCCAAAACCACCTCTGGGGGGAGTCTATTCCACATTTTCACAGCTCTTACTGTGAAGAAACCTTTCCGTATTTGTAGATGAAATCTTTTTTCCTCTAGACGTAAAGAGTGCCCCCTTGTCCTTTGTGATGACCTTAAAGTAAATAACTCCACACCAAGTTCACTATATGGACCACTTATATACTTGTACATGTTGATCATATCCCCCCTTAATCTCCTCTTCTCAAGAGAGAATAAATTCAGATCCTCTAATCTTTCCTCATAGCTGAGCTCCTCCATGCCTTTTATTAGTTTGGTTGCCATCAAGTATCAATCTTACCCCAATACTTAGAGCTCTTCAATTTTATGACATGGGATCCATGTGCAAAATGAAGGACCCCTGATAGTACAACCGATATAGAGAATGCAACAATTTAAAAACAAA